>JAMALN010000279.1:0-41080 GCA_023630115.1 Cutaneotrichosporon sp. PK4640
ACCCTTGCCAGTTGTCCTCTCGACGTCGGAGAGATGGAGCACACAGAGGTTCATGATCTCCATGTACCGGTCGTCTGTTGTCAGTTAGAGCTCGGCGTCCTTTGACTCACAGGTGATGCGGATACGCCCTTGGGCTGCGGTACCGTTGCCGTTGCCAGCAGTCGCGGCCTGGTGGCTCGACTCAGCGGCCTCAAGCGCGGCAATCTGCGCCGCGTCCTCGTCCTCGTCCATCGCGTCGTCGCCGCCAGATGGGCCGGGCGTGGGCCCGTGGCCGTTCGTGCCGTTGCCGTTCATCTCGACATCAACGTCGTCGTCGAGGTCAAGGTCGTCCTGCTCGACGTGAATGATCGACTGGCGCAACAGCGAGTACGCCTCCCTGACAATGTCCTGGGTGATCACCTCCACACACTTGGCGCGCGCAATCGCCTCCGACAGACGGATCATCGACTCGAGCTGACGGACGGTGACACGGTAGTTGGACTTGCCGGGGCCGCCCTCGTCCTGCCGCAGCTGGCGGTACTTCTCCACGAGGACCTGCGACGCATCCGTCGAGATCTTGGGCTTGAACGTACGCGCGTACCGGATGTAGCGCTGGAGAGCCTCGGTGGAGAACTCGGGCTTGATCGCTGCGTCGCGCATGCGGTGGACGTTGACAATGTGCTGCGCCAGACGGAGATCAACCTCTTCGTTGCACTCGTCGAGCACGACAAAGAAGAGGTCGAAACGCGACATGATGGGAGCGGACATTGCGACGTTGGCACGCAGAGACTGCTTGCGGTTGTACCGTCCGCCGATAGGGTTGGCGGCGGCCAGGATCGACGTGCGCGCGTTGAGCGTAGCCTGGATGCCGGCCTTGGCGATCGAGATGGTCTGCTGCTCCATGGCCTCGTGAATGGCGACCTGGTCGGAGACGTCCATCTTGTCAAACTCGTCGATGGCACAGATGCCATTGTCCGCCAGCATGAGAGCACCAGCCTCAATGGTGAATTCGCCCGTCTCCTCGTCCTTGACGACCGCAGCCGTAAGACCAGCAGCCGACGACGCCTTCCCCGAAGTGTACACCGCGCGGGGCAGGAAGGCGCACACGTACTTGAGGAACTGCGACTTGGAGGTCGATGGGTCGCCGACAATGCACACGTTGATGTCGCCACGCAGGTTGATGCCTTCGGACGTCTGCTTGTGCACACCACCCATAAGCTGGAGGAGAATGCCGCGCTTGACAATGTCATGGCCATAGACTGTAGGAGCGATGGACCGAACCAGGAGCTGGTAGATGTCCGGGTTCTGGCGCATCTGCTCGAGCTCGTCCAGCTCCTGCTGCGTCAGAGTGGCGAGGAATCCATTCCGGTCCTCGTTCTCGAAGTCGGCGCGGATGTCGCCCGCCTTCCCCGCCTTATCACCGCTCGCCACACTGCAGGCCAGGAAGGCCGTCTTGTACATGAGGTCGCGCACGCCCAGGTTCTTGAGGCCAGTCACGCCCTGGCTGGCGACACCGCCATCCGACCGTCCAGGTTGGTTCTCGCGCATCATCTCGCCGGTGACCCCAGGGATGCCGAGCTGCGACACGTCTGGGACGACAATGAACGCGCCCGTGAAGGTGCATTTGTCACCGGCCTTGGCGCGCTCGACCTCATCGCCGCGGAGAATGACATCGAGGCTGGAGTAAGCAAAGCAGGGACGGCTTTGACTTACGACCGGGGCATGCTGCCGGTGGGGATCTCGTTGGCGTTCTCCTGGATGCGGACCTTCTGCCAGTCGGCAAACTTGGACAGCTCGAGGTTGAGCTGCCAATTCTTGCGGTTCTGGCACGTCGCATTCGTGCACATGAGCGGCTCGGTGTACTTGAATTGCTGCTCGACGTTGTGGACGAGCGTGCCGCACTCGTCGCAACGGAAGGTCGCCGAAACAAGCTCCGGACGCACCTCGGAAGTGCGTGTGACTGTGCCAGAAATGCTCATGAGCTTGCCGACGTTCTCCATGCGCAGCTGCCGAATACCCGACGTGAGAGGCATGTTGTAGAACGCGACCGAGAAATCCTTGTAGTTGACGTTGGTGAACGAGTTGGTCGGGTTGTGGACCATCTCGGCAGACCGGTACACATATTGCGGTAGGTGCTTCTTGACCAAGCTCTGCACCGCGCGCTTGAGGAAGGGCACGAAGCGGTAGTACTGGGCCTGAATGGCGATGGCCAGCGCGTCCTCGCGCTCCATGAGGTGCCGCCAGTCGACGTACAATGTGGCCCACTTGAGCTCCTTCATGTCGTCGAGCTGCGCAAGGTACGGCGGCTTCTTATCCTTCTCCGCGCCGTCGCCGCCGCCGGCCGACGACGGCGTCGGCGCGAACTCGATGTCGTTGGTGTAGCTGGGGTCAGCAAGCATATACAGAGACAAAGCTCACTTCTCGAGAAAGTTCTGAAACTGGTCCTGCAGTTGCTCGCCCAGCCGATCCCGCACCAGCGGGATGTTGGAGCGGTCTTCGAAACGCGTCCGCCGCAGCGGGGGGGCGTTGTCGTCCGTGTTGTCGGCCATGTCGATCTCGTTCGTGGGGCGTCGCCCCTCGGCGGTGCCTCCCAATCCGTGGACATCCTGGTAGTTGAGGGGGTCGATGGGGCGGGACCCGCCGAGGGACGAGGAGGCCATAGGAGTACGGCCGGGGGTGTCGCCTCCGGCGGAGGAGAGGTGGAAGTCGCTTGGGGGTGGGGGGGAAGTGGCCATGATGGGTGAAGAGTGTAGAGAGTGGAAATGAGTTGAACAGGGAGGAGGGGATGTGGTGATGATGGACGGGTGGATGGTGGATGGTGGGGGGTGAGACGCGTTAATTGTTATTCTCCAATCACAAGACAAAGAGCACGCGCCAACACACATTCACGACGCGTCAGGCGCGTCTAGCGGAACCAAAATCGCGTGGTTGTACTTGTCGGCCGATTAGGCATAGCTTGTAATGAGCATCCTAATGTCTAATGTCGTAGGCTCACCGAGTCATGTGACCTGTGGGTGACGCGTGTGGACAGCGTTGCGTCATAGGTCGTATTCGGTCCGACCTGGTTCATAGTGAGGGTCAATGCGGCATGCGGTTCACCATCGGCCGTCACCGACTCGTCACCCACCGCGCGCTACCTCACTCTCCCGTTCCCATCGCTCTTCACACTTCCTACCGTACTCTTGTTCATTCTTACAGAGTACTCTCACAATGGCTGAGCCACGGCCATCCACTGACCAGGGTACGCTCTCCCTCGGCACATCCCCGCTGACGAGCAGAGAACGCGCCCCTCCTCCAGCGCGAGGATGGCGACGAGCGCGAGAACACCAACGGCGGCGCGAGCGTGCTCGACCCCTCGCAGCTCAACAACCGCGAGAAGGTCCTCGCAATCCTCGTCCTCGCCCTTCTCGCCATCGCCGGCACCTTCATTGGCCTCTTCGCAGGCACCGAGGTCGCGCTCAAGAAGGAGCGTGCCCAACATAACCAGCCCCCCGTCACTACCACCGTCACTCGCCACCACCCCGCCCCAACGGGCAAGCCGCCCAAGCCAGTGTGCACCACCGCCGAGTGCGTGACTGCGGCAGCTGAGATTATCCGGTCCATCAATGCCTCGGCCGACCCGTGCAACGACTTCTACGCGTTCGCCAACGGCGGGTGGCTCGACGCCAACAGCATTCCCGCCGACCGGGGCATCTACGGCCAGTTCAACTCGGTGTCTGACCGCAACAAGAAGACGCTCCTTAAGATTATCGAGTCCATCAACCTCGAGGGTGCGGCGTTTGACGCCGAGACCGACAACCTCCGCAAGCTCAAGGACACATACACCTCGTGCATGGACGTTGACAAGCTGAACGAGCGCGGCGTCGAGCCCCTTGTCCCGCTCATTAAGGAGGTCGTCAGAACAATCGGCACGTTTGACGTCAACCCCATGCCCGAGTCCGAGTCGCTTGCCGATGAGGCGTTCTGGGCTGGCTCGTACACCCCCGACTACGTCGTGCCTGAGTGGCTGCGCGCGACTGCCTTCACCCGCAAGGACATCGCCCACCACCTCCGCCGTGCTGGCCAGGTTGAGGCGCCGCCCAAGGTTGCGACCCTCGAGTCTGACGAGGAGGACGTCGAGCCTGCCCGCAAGCAGAAGATCACCAAGGCCCTCGCGTTCCTGCACGCCCGCGGCGTCGACACCCTGCTCAACTTCATCATTGAGGGTGATGCCGGAGGCGACAACTCGCAGATCCAGTCGCTCTACTTCTACCAGTCGTTCGGCGGCCTCCCCGCGAAGGAGTACTACAAGGAGAAGCCCATCCTCGACCTGTACCAGTCGGTCATCTCTGGCATTCTCAAGAACGTCGCCGAGGAGTCTCTCGCCAGCAACGGCAAGCGCGACATTGTCGCCGACATCCTCCAGGAGGTGGCCCAGGAGGCGACCGAGGAGGGCTGGCCCTGGCCGTGGCCGGGAGGCGACAAGGACGACCCGGTCAAGACCGAGCCCCTCGACAAGCGCATGGACAAGCTCGCCGTCAAGGTCGTTGACTTTGAGCGCAAGATTGCCGAGGCCGGTGCCGACCCCGAGTACCTCTTCAACCCCCACTTCTCGTACAACCCATACACTGCCAAGGAGGTGCAGAAGGCTCTCCCCTTCATTGACCTCGGTGCGTACCTGTCGGCGATGGCCCCTCGCAAGTACCCCTCCAAGATTGTTGTCTCGCACCCGCCGTACCTCAAGAAGATCACCAAGCTGGTTAGAGACGTTCCCGACCACGTCCTGAGCGCGTACTTTGTCTCGAAGCTCGCTCTGGCGTACGGCCCTGCCCTTGGGCCTAAGACCGAGATCCGCAAGCAGGTCATGCACCTGAACAACGTCCTCTCTGGTGTCAAGCCTGGAACCGAGGAGAACCGCGAGAACAACTGCCTCAACGCGGTCGACAACCTCGTTGGCTTCATCGCTGGCCGCGAGTTCGTGCAGGCTGCCTTCTCGCCCGAGGCCAAGGCCGACGGCGAGCACATCATCAACTCGATTGTCCAGGCGTTCTACGACAAGCTCCCGCGCATCATGTGGATGGATGAGAAGTCGGCGATGGCGGCCCAGAAGAAGGCCAAGGCCATCATTCCCAAGGTCGGCTACCCGCTGAGCCCGAACACTACCGACCCGAACTCTATCCGCGACTGGTACCAGAATGTCCAGATCGTCGCCGACGACTACTTTGGCAACGTGCTCGGCAGCGAGATCATGGACAACCGCCGCGCCTGGCTCACGCTTGGCCGCGAGCGTAACCGCAACTCGTGGGAGATGTACCCGCAGACCGTGAACGCATACTACTCCCCGCCCGATGGCGAGATCGTCTTCCCCGCTGGCATCCTCCAGCCGCCGTTCTACTCGTACGACTGGCCGTCGCACCTCAAGTACGGCGCGTTCGGCGCCGTCGCTGCGCACGAGCTTACGCACGCGTTCGACAACTCTGGCGCGCAGTATGACGAGCACGGCCGTCTGCGTGACTGGTGGACCAACAAGACAGTCAAGGCCTTCGAGGAGCGCGCGCAGTGCGTCTCGCGCCAGTACTCGAAGTACTTTGTCGTCGATGACAACGGGAACAAAGTGTACGTCAACGGCAACCTCACCAACGGCGAGGACATTGCCGACTCGGGCCTGGCGCAGGCGTACGCGGCCTGGAAGGCGGACTCGAAGCACGCGCAGAAGCTCCCCGGCCTCGACTACACCCCCGAGCAGCTGTTCTTCATCTCGTTCGGGCGCATCTGGGCGACCCTGGCGCGCCCTGCCACCGCTGTGTCGCGCGTGCGCACCGACCCCCACTCGCCGCCGTACTGGCGCGTGATCGGCACCCTGCGGGACAACGACGCGTTCCACAAGGCGTTCAACTGCCAGCCGGGCTCGCCGATGAACCCGCCCAAGAGCGAGCAGTGCCAGCTGTGGTAGTAGTAGAAGCTGAATCAGGAAGAAGACGGACATGAGCATCTATGCATAGTCTAGCTGCGCCGTGTGGCTCTTCCTACCATTGCTGGGTTGGTCTTGAGGAAGATGTCATCTGTCAGTTCGGTTTCGGGATACGTATCCTCATCCGGAGCATCCGAGGATAAGCATACCGATGTGGTGCCTGGAGATCACCGCATCCCTCCCGTCGCATTTGCGGGGATGCATCGCTCAGCAGTCCGCAACGCTCCGTACGAGAGCCCACGAACGCAGCAAGCACCCAAGAGAGCCCACTTGCTTCTGAGATGTTGCTCTGACGCTGAACAGAAGCCACAAATTGCACAGGAACGCCACCGCTCGGACCAACCCGGACGTGCTCCTCCCCCGCTCAGGAGCCGAACACATTCCGGCGATCTTCCCACCCGGTTATCAACAAACCGCCCCCTCGCCACACCACCTCTTCCCTCTATCTCCCGTCAACAATGTTCGGCCTCACCTTCAGCTACAAGTATCTTTTCTTCCTGCGCTCCGCGCAGCCCGCCGAGCCCGTGCCCCCCGGCCTGCACCGGTACTGGCTCGAGACGCCGCGGGGCCCGCTCGAGCTCCTGGCCGCCGAGCCCGACGACGCCAAGGGCCCCGCCATCGTCTTCTGCCACGGCGGGATGGGCGGCGCCTGGGTCTGGACGGAGTACATGACGTACCTCAAGTCGCAGGGGGTGCGGTGTTACGCGATCTCGCTGCGCGGGCACGGCGACTCCTGGTGAGTCCGGCCGTTCTGCAGCACCGCTTCGAACGTCCGAGCTTGGCCCGACGGCCCCTGGCGAAGCTGACCCCAGGTGCCCCCACTTCCTCCGGATGGTGTACGGCACGACGCGGGCGGACCTCGAGAGCGACCTCGTGACCGCCGTCAACTGGGTCGAGGAGCACACGGGGGGCGACGTGGTGCTGGCGGGTCACTCGAGTGGCGGCGGGCTGTCGCAGGCCGTCCTGGCCGCCGGGAAAGTCAAGGCGCGCGGCCTCGCGCTCCTGGGCGCCGTGCCCGCCTTCGGCTCGTGAGCACCCCTGCCGGCCTCGCTAACCCCAGCATGGGCGTGTACCTCAACTGGGCGCGCCTGGACCCCTGGTTCTCGCTCCGCATGCTCTTCCACCTCTGGCACCCAAACTCGCCCCTCTCCCACCCCTCGCTCACGCGGGCGGCCTTCTTCGGCTCCTCCTTCCCCGCCGAGCGCGTCCCGGCCTTCCAGCACCGCACGTCGCGCTTCGAGTCGTTCTGGTGGCCCCTCTCCATGATGCGCCCCTTCGCCAAGGCGGCGCAGATCCTCGCGGGCGTCACGTCGCGCAAGGTCCTCGTCATGGCGGGCGACCAGGACGCGCTCATGACCCCGGACGTGACGCGCACCACCGCGGCATTCTACCGCGCCGAGAGCGAGAGCGTCGAGATGGAGCTCGTCGAGGGCGCGGGGCACCACCTCCAGAACGACGTGCAGTGGGAGGACGGGGCCAAGCGCCTGCTCACGTGGTACCGCGCGCTGTGATGCATGGGCTGTGGGCATCTCGGCAGGGGATCGGATGCTGAAACTGACCGCTCCGAGGGCGCGCGAATGCGGACGCGAGGCGGAGCCGTCGCTGTACAGCATTCCGCGCGTGATGTGTTTCGGGGCACTGTTCGGTATGACAAGCACTCGTTGAGCCACTATTTATGAGCAGCAGCGAGATGGACGCCCACTACTGACCTGGCAGGATGCTCACGCTCGACGCCAGCGCATACCCGCACATCCTCGACAGCGTGCTCGCGCACGCCGACCGCCACGCGCTTCTCGCGCTGCGCGGCGTCTCCCACAGCCTCCGGGACCGCGCCGACGCCCAGCTCTACCGCCACGCCGCGCTCCTCTGCGACGCCGGGCGGGGATCGCTGCGGACCGCGGACGGTCAACGCCTCCCGCACCTCCTCAACCCGGCGCCCGCGCAGCTGGCCCTCGTCCGCGTCCTCGACGTCCACGACCACCCCGACCCGGCGACGCCCCTCTCCGCCCTCCTCCCGGACCTGAAACCCCACACCGTCCGGCAGCGCGGCGCCCTCCGTCTCCCGCTCACGCCGCACACCCACATCGACTGGACGTGGCGCTCGGCCGCCCCTGTCCTCCTCCCGCACCCCTTTGCGCCGGCGCACGACGCCCTCCTCCGCCCGGCCTTCCCGGCGCGCGCCGGCACGATCCCTCCCGCCAAGCGGGTGGTGCTGCACTGCGACACGACGCTGCCCGCCGCGCTGGCCGCGCTGCGCACCCTCCTCCCCTTGCGGACGGATCTCGTCCTCGTCTTCAACTCGCGTTGGGACCAGATGCCCGAGTGGGAGGTCGCGCTCAGCTGCGCGGCGCGGGCGCCCGAGCTCCTCGCGCGGATACTGGACATGGCGGAGGGGAGTGTCACCCTCGTCGGGATGGAGGGCGTGCTTCCGGGCGGGCGGCTGGTGGAGGACGCGCGGCCGTTCGCGTGCAAGGAGTGGAGGGTGGGCGAGGTGTCGCTCGCAGAGTGGCGGTCGCGCCCCGGAGACGAGGCGGCCCTCGAGATCTAGCAGTACCAGTAACCAGATCCTCATCGTTGGCTAAACGTTCAAGCGCACCCGCAGCTGCACCCCATCCGTCGATGCCATTCGTCATGCTCGGTACCGCAGAGTCTTACTCCTGAAGTTGACGGTTGTTAAGGTCGGCTGTCGTCCAGGCTCAGCTCGATGTCCTTGGTGCAGCGCAGCGTGCTGAGGGAGCGATGGCGAGCGACGAGTGGAGTCAAGACTGGAGGGATGGGTGAGATACTCTGCGTCGGCGGGTTTGTAGGCCGATCGTTGATGGGCGTGTCGAGGCTCTCTTGAGAGGCATAAATAGGTCGCTGGTCGGCACAACCAACTCCACCGCGACACCGACTAACAGTAAGCCGCTCCCTCTTGCGCTCTAACCCACAGATGAAGTTCGCCCTCGCCCTCACCGCCCTTCCCTTTTTGGCCGCGACGCTCGTCGACATCGCCGAGCGCGACGACCTCACCGGTAACCCTCGCGACGCGGAGGCCGCGCACCTTGAGGCCGGCGGCCCGTTCACCGGCACCGGCCAATCCGCCCGCCGACGTCACCCTCAAGTGCCGCAAGGCCCGACAACGACGCAGGGCATGGTCACTACCTTCTCGTGGGGGTCGGCCATCAAGATCAAGTTCCAACAGCTCGGGGAGAACATCAACGGCAACGCGGTGCGGAACAAGATCAACCGCACGTGGGCGGCCGACTGCTATGTCAGCGACTACTCCACCAAGACGGGGCACAAGTGGATCCCCGGTGTGGCGCGGTGCCGGATTGTAGGTGGTCAGAAGGGTGAATGCATCAGTTCCAGGTGGTGGGCGAGTGTCTTGTGGGCTGAGGCGCGGGTAGCGTCGGGGCTGTGTCAGTGGACGAGCAACGTCGTGTTGACGCTGCGGCAGATGGTTGATCCGTCACGACGTTGTCAGGTTGGGATGAGGCTGGGTGGAGGAGAACCATGCTGCGAACCTCGGGCTTTATAAGTCTCGGCACCGAGAGCCATGCCCACGCTCAACGCAGCATCGTGGATTCTGCCAAGGAGATCCCCTCGGGCAGAAGCACGCTCCACCCCGCCATCACCTGCGTCGAACTCGCCATGAGACGCACGAGCCTGCGGTGGCCTCACAAATGTCAGTTGTCACGTTATCAGTTGCGCGGTTGGTCGTGGGTCACGTTATCGCGTCTTGTCGGGCTATTCCCCGATGTATTTCCCCCCTATCGCCACTATCGCCAGGGCAATCACCCATGACGTCGCCCAAGCTCATCATCTTTGCTCCACCCACTTCATGCTGCCGCCACGCGCCGATCATGCCTCTGTAGCTTTGCTGGAGCAGGGATAGGCCATGTGCCATCGGCCACGGGCGAGACCTAGCCCAGGGATGCTCAAGAGAGGGTGGCTGCGAGCGTAGCAGAAGCTCAAAGGCGTCATTCGGCGGCGGTGTATTTGGCAACTAGCATTCCGCATCCCGCGCTCCACCCAGCATGAGCGATGTTGTTCGAATCCACAGTCACACCCCCTCGCCACCCACTCTGAGCTCCTCTTCTATTTACAGTCTGTACACGGTCCGGTACCAGTTCGGCGGCATGCACGCAGATTGATTGCGCTGTAGATAGCTTGATCGCGTGGACCCGAGCGGCGCGGACCCGACCGATAAGGCAGGGCCAGTGGCAGGGGGGACTGTGACGGACAAAAAGCGCAAACAACATTTGTCGATCGTCGCGCCACCCCGTGCAGGGGCAGCTGGGCAGAAGGCATGACGGCAGGCGACGTCGCCGCCTCTCGGGCATTCGGGCGCGGCTTGGAGCAGAGATCTGGTTCTCGACTGGAGCCGAAGCCGAGCCGCTGGGCTGCCCGTGCTGTGCCTCTGGCCGCATGCATGATTGCGTGCCGAGGTATGACCGCATGACTGTTGTCACCCCAGTCCTCAGGCTGACAAGAGATGCCCGCAACAGATATTTTTGAGGCGGTCGTCCTGGTGCCACGCTCTCTCCCACCTCACCTCTCTACTGACTACCACTTCACTGCACCGCTCGCCAGCTATCGTCCACAGCCTCGCCGTTGCCACCGGCCGACCTCCCCTCGCCACCACCCCGCCAGCCCACCACCTCGCCAACCTCGGCAGCCCACGACCGCTGCCAGCCCCACCACCATGCTCGACGCCGCCTACTTCCCCCACCTCGTCGAGGGGATCATGGACTCCGCGCCCCACGACACGCTCCTCGCCTTCCGCGCCTCCTGCAAGGAGTACAAGCAGCGCGCCGACGCGCGCCTCTTCACGCGCGTATGCCTCCTCCCCCGCGCCGAGCCGGGCACGTGGGGCTACCTCTCCGGCAGCCTGTGCACGATGTCGTCGCCCCCGGCCTCGCCGTCACCCTCGCCCGTCCCCTCGCGCACCGCCTCGTCGGCGGACCTCACCTCCCTCCCCATCCCCATCCCCGGCGCGTCGGACCGCACCCCCTCCCTCGCCTCCACGCCCGAGAGCCTCCCGGCCCTCTCCTCCTCCCTGGGCCCCACGCCACCCGCCTCCCGCCCCCTCACCCCCATCTACTCCCGCCTCCCCCTCGGCCCGCCCAGCGCGCACGACAACCTCTCCCTCACGCGCGTGCTCGACCTGCCGCGCGACGACGCGCCCCGCGGCGACGCGCTCCAGCCCCTCCTCTGGCGCCTGGAGCAGCGGCGCCCGCAGCTCGAGATCGTGCGCAACGCCGGATCCCGCGTCCCCCGGTGCATCCTGCCCCGGACCCACACGTTCGTCGACTTTGCCATCCCGTGGAACACGTACCTGTTCCGCCTCGGGCCGTCGATGTTCCCGCCCTCGACGCAGCGCATCGTCCTCCACGCCGGCGGGACGATGCACCCCGACGCGGCCGAGGGGTCGCTCGGCACCGTCCTCGCGTGCATGGCGCGCAGCGAGATGCCGCGCTACGTCCAGCACGCTGTCGTGGTCGTCGGGCTCTGTGACGGCAACTCGGACTCGATTGTCGAGTATGGGCAGCTCCTCTACGAGCTCGCGCAGAACGTCATGGTCGGCGCGTACATCCTCGAGATCATTGGGCTCGAGTGTGTGCTCAAGATCCCCGAGGTCGACCACGAGGGCCGTGATGTCCCCGCCCAGATTGCACGCCACCTCGCCCCCTACATCGCGGGTACCACCCGTGCTGAGGTTACGGACGTCCTTTCCCACCTCACGTACACTCCCATGGGGCGCTGGATGGCCCGCCCAAGCGCTACCGCCAAGCTCGAGAGCCGTTATGACCTGTAAACACGGTGTGCCTGTTCTGTGTGCCTGTTTCTACTTGTTGTTGTCATATGTATCGATTCCCGCACATGTCGAAGGGGAGGACTTAAGCTCATGTGTCATACTCGCAACGTGCGTCTGGCTCTCGATCCCGGCGTTCGTCAAGCCGTCAAGATCACATCGCGAGGGTCTGCAAAGCGTTCCACTACGGCAGCACCTCCAGCTCACCCTTGGCGGTCCGCCATCCGAGGCCGGTGAGTTGCGCGCGCCCATCAACTAGCTCGCAGGTCATAGCGCCTCCGCGCTTGCTGAGCTGCTTGGCGTCGAGCGTCTTCGCGCCCTTCTTGGCTGCCTGGACCGACGGGCGCCCGGCGCCCTCCGCGCCGAGGTAGTAACTCGTCAGCGCCGCGTGCGCGGCACCCGTAACCGGGTCCTCGGGAATGCCGAGGCCCGGCGCGAAGACGCGCGAGTTGATCGCCGCGCCGTCGCCCGAGGCCCCGGAAACCTGGGTGATGATGTACAGCTCGGGATAGGTCGAGAGCTGGTGTCAGCTGGTCCGTACTCTGGTAGCTTACGAGGGTGGTCGTGTCGACCTTGAGCGCGCCGATGTCGATGCTGGCCGGGACTTCGACGATGGTGCCGAACTCGAAGCGCGCGACGCGCACCACCTCGCTGACCCCCGCCGAAGTCTTGAGCGCCTTGCGCGCCTCCTCCGCCTCGGCATCGGTAGCGGACCGGAGTTCGGTGGGGAGCGGAAGCGAGATGGCGACCCTCGCGGCCTTGCCCCGCTCCAGGAGGCGGGCGGTGAGCGTCCCGCGCCAGCGCGTTTCGAACGCGATCTCGTCGGCGTTGGGGTGGAGGTGGAACAGCGCCGTCGCGGCCGCGAGCGTCGCGTGTCCGCAGAGGGGCACTTCCTGCCGTCAGCTCCACCACAACATGGGGCAGCTCACAACTTCGGGGGTGAACCACCGCAGGCCGTAGCGCGGGACCTGGGCCTCGGGGTCTTTGGGGACGAGGAACGCCGTCTCGGCGAGGTTGAAGTCGGCGGCTAGGGCGCGGTAGTACTCGTCATCCGAAGAGCGTGGGTCGTCGGCGGGGAAGAGGACGACGGCGGCCTGGTTCCCCGAGTGCGGGGAGGGCGCGAAGGCGTTCACGGTGTAGTAGGCGAGCGGGGCGGGCATTATGAGCCTGGATTGGGACAGAGGTGCTGGCGAGGAGAGATATGTTCGGTGGGAGATGGAGTTGGGCAGCAAACACGACTCGGATTTAAGTCACTCCGGATTGCGGAATGTGGAGGGTGGGTGGAGGTTGGGGGTGGAGGTCTGGAGGCTGACCAACGCGACTGTGGAGGTCGCTGAGCAAGCTGCGAGCTAGTACAAGCTTCTTAAGAGAACATTCGTGGTGAATGGAGAGCAGTGGAGGTATGACCGCATGGCGCAACGTTGTGGAGGGAAGAGGTGCGGGAAGCGACGTGAGGCGAGGTGCCCGACCGCGGATGGAACGGAAGACTCGCTGACCAAGCTTCGAATTTGCCGATGGGACCATGCTGCGACTTTCACACTGCTGCATATCGCCATGGAGGAGGGCAGAGACGCGAACAGCAAGACATGTATGCGAGGAAGGAAGCCGAACGCGGGTTGATAAGCCGCTGCTACGTACAGGAGGATAGCGTGTTTCGATCGCGGCTCAGTACCTCCACTCCTTGCTCAACTGGAGGAAGTGGAAGTGTTGCTGGATGTGGAGGAGTCTCGTTTGAGAACAGCTGACACTACGTCGCGGCAAGCAAGGAGTGCCGACCGTTACGCGGCTGGGGCTCTGCAACTTCTGGGGAATGGCGGCGGACTCTGCGGCGGGGTTGAGGTCAAGCTAGCAGGCGGTCTTGCGCTCGACCTGCCCCTCGACTGTCCTCTCGCCTCACTCCGAACCAGGAAGGATGTGCGAGTTGTACGGTGCGGGAGCTTCGATTCGCGTTACTGTGTCCATCCAGTTCTGGTGAGTAAGCCACGCACGTCTTCGTCGATTGTTGTGTGGCTGCTTCCCAGCCTCCAGGGGTCCCATCAGTCGCTGCACCATCGGAAGCTGGATGCAAGCCGCGATGCCGCCTCCAGACTGTAGGCGACACGAAGTCAAAGTGTCAAAGTTAGGAGAGGTAAGCGCGACAGTCTGCCTTCCCCCGGTTCCCCGCCGTCGTGCGAGCGCTTCCGAGCCGAGTACTATACATGTCTACTTCCCCAACATGACCATAACCGCCATGATCACACACGCGAGCGAGACGTACGGCGACAGCCGCTCGCCTATCCGCGCGCACTTCCAGAACAGGCCGAGGAAGCTGATGTCAGCTGGACCAAGCAGGCAAGAAAGCTGATGCGAAGCTCCCTCCCAAGGGCGGAGACGGAGGAAGAGAGTTGGGATTGGAGTCGGAAGTAACACTCACCCCTCTCTATTGCGGTCAACGATACTTGGCGCGGCGCCGCGGACGTAGGTGCACGTGCAGACGAGGAGGAGGAAGACGAGGAGCAGCGACTGGAAGTTGAACAGCGCGGACTGGCGTTAGCTCACGAGCATATGCAGTGAGCTCACCATGGTGGCGCCTTTTTGGCCTTGCCGAGATGCGCGAGGAGTGTGAGGCGTTGACGAGTGCGTAAGTGCGGAAGAGACGAAGTGGGTGGAGGACAGCGCGATGTCATGTCTCCGCTTCGACATTGCATGGGTGGCAATCGTGGCGCCCCACGTGGATTTGCTTCCGTGGATGACGCGTGAGGTTGACCTCCACTTGGAGATCGTGATGTGTTTTGGGCCGTGAACGCTCATTCCTCACCTTCCTCGCTCTCTCTCTCCATCTCTCACTCTCCCCTCCGTCGCCCTTACGCCGACGATGCCCCCCAAATCGGCAGGCAGATCGCCTAGAAAAGCACCCAAGAAGATGGGCAGCCTCAGCTCTGTGAGCTGGAGAACGTGTTCGTCAGCTGACTCCAGTTCCAGCCGACCCTCAACTTCCCCAAGTTATCCGAGAGCGCGCCGTCCCGCATAGCGCCGAGAAAGGACGAGGATGCGCGCCGCATGCCACCCCCTCCCATACCCAAGACGCGCTCCGCACCAGCGCTCAAGGGCAAAGGGAAGGCCAAGGCCCAGCCCAAGCCGGATGACGCGATGGACGAGGACGTGATCGAGTTGATCGACAGCGACGACGACGAGCCGCGGAAGCGGCCATTAGGTTAGCTTTTTTGTCGTATTGAGCTGACAGCAGAAGGAACGCAGAGACGCAAGCCCGAGGCCATGTGGTCGGAGCTCTACGCGCCGTCCATGCAGGTATGCATGGGGAGGGAAGGCGCTGACACTAGAGCGAGCTCGCGCCGGGGAAGCAGCGGGTCGAGCGCGTGCGCGACTGGCTGTACCAGGCCGTCTATGGGGTGTCTGAGGACGCGGTGCTCAAGGGCAGCAAGCCTAGCCAGGCGCTGCGCGAACGCGTCCGCAAGTATCGGGTACGTCAGCTCCCTACGCCGCCCAGTCCAGCTGACACTCAGAGGATCCTGCTCGTCACTGGGCCTGCCGGAATTGGGAAGACGACAACGGTGCGGCTCCTCGCGCGATCACTTGGCATCGACCTCGTTGAGTGGACCGAGAGCGTCGACGAGCGCGGACTCGGCGGAGATGGTGAGCTGCTCGTAAGGCTTCCAGTTGACTCCAGACGTCGAGTCCAGTCTAAACAAGCTTACCTCCTTCCTCTCCCGCAACTCATACGCGCCATTGCCCACTGCTGGCCCCGCCCGACCATCGCGACCACGCGTGCTCCTCATGACGTCGCTCCCGAACCTCTCCCATCTCCCAACACGAGAAGGCTTCCACTCCGCCCTCCTCCAGTTCTGCAAGAGCTTCACGTCCACCACATGTCCGCTCATCATCGTTCACAGCGACGCCGGAGCTGGTGGACGAGCCGAGGAGAGCTGGCGCGAGCGCGACCGAGGAGGGCTGGAGAGCGCGGCGGACCTCGTCGGGCGCGACGTGATAGGTACGGCGTGGTGTGCTGAGATTGAGTGAGCTTCCGGTCCGACACGAAAGCTAATATCAGCTTTCTTCCCCTAGCCCCCACGTTCCTCAAGAAGGCGTTGAACCGCGTGCTCGAACTAGCGATCGAGGACTCGTCTCAGCGCCCAGCTGACGCAGCGGTGAAGCTGGTCAGCCTCTCATGCAATGGCGACCTCCGATCAGCAATTAACTCGCTGCAATTGCTGTGTACTGGACGAACGCTACAGACGCTCAAGAAGCGCAAGACGGGCAAGGAGGAGAGGCGAGGGCGAGCGACTGGCAAGGGCAGTCGTGGAGGTCGTGGCGGCAGGGTCGACGTCAGCGAGGAGGTCCGCGCCGCGTAAGCTCACGATCTCTCGAACCAGCTGACATCAGCCTCGATTCGGTCACTCGGCAGGAACAGTCGCTCAACCTATTCCATGCTCTGGGCAAGGTGTTCTACAACAAGCGTGAGCTCCGAGATTGTTGCTTGGAGCTGACAATTTGGCCTGGGTGATCCCAACTGGGAAAAGGAGGACCAGGAAGCAATTCAAGTTGTCGAGAATCTCCCACCCTCGGACCCGCTCCCAGATCACCTTTACGAGTTTGAGCGGCGCAAGTCGATGGTCCAGATGGAGGTGAGCTGTGGGGTTCTTCCATAGCTAACGCCAGACACTCATCCCAACCATCCCCGTGGACGCGTCTACCTTCGCGCTCTGGATTGACCAAAATGTGCCTTCCTTTTGCACAGAGATCGAGCAGCTCTCGGCCATCTTAGATGACTTCTGCTTTTCTGATCTGATGAGGACAGAGGACGATATCGTAAGCAGCTGCCAACTTAGTTGTCAGCTGACGATCAGTGGCAGTCCAGTCCGCAGGCTATCTCATATGCTTTGCACCTGACAGTGCGGGGAACGCTGATGGGCCTCCCGTCGCCTGTCCCACGGTGAGTAGTGGGAGGAGAAGTGAACTCATGCCCAGGTCCAGCCAGAAGGTCACGAAGCCGCAGTTCTTCGAGGCCTTCCGCAACCAGCGGGACAACGGCAAGCGGCTCGACGAGGCAGCGGCGCATCTGGCCAAGAAGGTCGTTACAGCAAGCGCGGCAGTGGCCGATGGTGCGCTGGACCCCGAACACGCACTAGTTTGGGGTGGTTTGCTATCCAAGACGACGTTAGCGTGCGAGGTCATCCCAGAAACCATCAAGATCCAGGCTTTTGGTCGACGTAAGGTAACGTTATCCACACGCTGACGCTCAGGCCCGATGCTACCGCGGTCGGTGCAGCAGCTGACAATGCCGCCGTACACGACGTACAGCTCGGCGGACGGCGAAGCACTGGATGAGCGAGACATGACGGGTGGCGAGGAATACGGCGCTGAGATTGCCGGGGCGGACGGGATGGGAGTACCTGAGGGGCAAGGGTGGGAAGTATGGGATGACGAGACGGGCAACGAGGACGAGGCCGAGGACGAGGGGCTGAGAGAGGACGACATTGAAGAGTGGTCCGACTAGAGGGGCTAGAGCGATGTGTAGAGATGTTGTATCCAATTAGGTGTAGAGTGCACATGCGATCATGCGAGCAATGCATCTGTCGCACATGGGCAAGATTCTAAGACAGGCGCGTTCCATGCGTGTCACTGTCGGCGCAGACCGTGTCCCGAGGGCTTGCCTCGGAAACTCGGACCTTGGAATGTATGTATGTACCTGCTGTGGAATCTGGTTCCGTTACCGGGGTTGTATGGTGACGACACGAAACGCCTTTGGCCGTGCACCCAGAGTCTCACGGTGCTCACCTCAGCACGCGCAGCACATTCAGCCAGCCACCTCCCCTCCACCTCTCACCTCCCTCTCCCACTCACCCACCCACCCCGGCCAAGGCAGCTTGTACACGGCTGTCTCCTTGTTCTCCTCTCTTCACATGCTCTATCCTTCCTCGAGACTTTTATCTTCCTCGAGGTTACTACTCAACAACACCTCTCGCATCGCATCTGTCGCTGCCTCCACCGCTCGTCCCCTTGTGAGCTCCTCCTACCCCGCCGCGTCACTCCTCCACCTCCACCTCTCCCTCCCGCTAACCCCAGCGCACCCTCTCCACCCTCCCCGCGCGCCCCGTCGCGCCCACCTCCCGCCTCTCCTCCCCTCACGCCTCCCGCTCTCTCGCACGCCGCACCGCGTGCTTCTGCTGCTCCCTTTCCGCCCGCATGTCCGACGGCATCTCCGGCGGCGGCGCCGCCTCCTCCACGGCCAAGCCGGCCGACTATCGCCTCCCCACCGACGTCGCGCCCACGCACTATGAGGTCGCGATCCTGACCGACCTCGCAAAGGACAAGTTCTCCGGCGAGGCCCTCATCCACCTCGACGTCAACCAGGACACGAGCAACTTTGTGTTCAACATCCACCCCGACCTCAAGGTCACGCACGTCGCCGTGGGCAGCACCGAGGCCAAGGCGAGCGCCGCCGTCAACATTGCCACCTCGAACCTGTCCATCGACAAGGACCAGGAGCGCGGCACCCTCTCCCTCAAGGACCTGCCTGGGGGCGGCGTCAAGGCCGGCACCAAAGCGCGTCTGTTTGTGCGCTGGGAGGCCGAGCTCGGCGACAACATGGTCGGCTACTACCGCTCCGAGGCCGAGGCCGACGAGAACGGGAAGAAGCAGACGTGAGTGACGAGGATGGTGTGCCGGTCGCTGACCTCAGCTACGCTCTCACCCAGTTCGAGCCCACCGCGTGCCGCCGCGCATTCCCCTCGTGGGACGAGCCGCTGCTGAAGTCCAAGTTCACGCTCACCATGATCGCGCGCGAGAAGGAGACCGTCCTCGCCAACATGCCCGTCGCGTCGACGAAGCCGTGGAAGCCCGCGTCCAACGTCAGCGCTGAGCAGGTGCTCAACGACAACTACGAGCTCGGCTCGCTCCTCACTCGCTCGTACGCCCAGGGCAAGACGCAGGGCAAGACCGAGGGCAAGTCGGAGGGCAAGACTGAGGGCAAGACCGAAGGCAAGACGGAGCACGACAACACCGCTGCCGCCAAGACCGAGGGCAAGACCGAGCAGGGCAAGACTGAGGGCAAGACCGAGCGCGGCAAGACTGAGGGCGCCGCCGCCCCGAAGATGGAGGGGAAGACGGAGGGGAAGACGGAGGGAAAGACTGAGGGCAAGACCGAGGGCAAGACGGAAGGCAAGACCGAGGGCAAGACTGAGGGCAAGACCGAGTCGTCCGCGTCGTCGAGCAACTGGACCATCACCAAGTTCGAGACCACTCCCCTTGTGTCGACCTACCTTGTCGCTTTCGCGTGCGGCGAGTTCTCGCTGCTCGAGAGCGAGCACAAGTCCAAGCTTACCGGCAAGACCGTCCCCCTCAAGATCTACGCCACCCCCAACGTGATCAACCAGGCCCAGTTCGGCCTCGACATCAAGAAGTGGGCTCTCCCCGTTTACGAGGAGATCTTCGACATTGCCTACCCCCTCCCCAAGCTCGACACGCTCGTCGCGCACGACTTCGACGCCGGCGCCATGGAGAACTGGGGCCTCATCACCGGCCGCACCACCGCGTACCTCTACGACCCCGAGAAGTCGTCGCTCTCGGCCAAGAAGCGCGTGGCCACCGTCCAGTGCCACGAGCTTGCCCACATGTGGTTCGGCGACATTGTCACCATGAAGTGGTGGGACAACTTGTGGCTCAACGAGGCGTTCGCGACGCTCATGGGTGAGCTCGTCATCCCCGACCGCATCTGGCCCGAGTGGAAGGTCCGCGCCGAGTTCCTCAACTCGCACCTCAACTCTGCGCTTGCCTTAGACTCGCAGCGCTCGTCTCACCCCATCGAGGTCGAGTGCCCCGACGCCAACAAGATCAACCAGATCTTCGACTCGATCTCGTACTCGAAGGGTGCCTCGGTCCTGCGCATGTGCATGAGCGTCGTCGGCGAGGAGAAGTTCCTCAAGGGTGTCTCGATCTACCTCAAGAAGCACCTCTACGGCAACGCCGAGACCAAGGACCTCTGGGCCGGCATCTCGGAGGCGTCGGGCCTCGACGTCGCCAAGATCATGGCTAACTGGACCCTCAAGATTGGCTTCCCCGTCCTCACGGTCGAGGAGCAGGGCGGCGGCAAGATCAAGGTCACCCAGAACCGCTTCCTCTCGACTGGCGACGTCAAGCCCGAGGAGGACGAGACCATCTGGTGGACGCCTCTCGAGATCAAGACGTTCAAGGACGGCAAGGCCGAGATTGACCACTCGGCCGTTCTCGAGGCCCGCTCCGGGACCTACGACCTCAAGGGCTCGGACGACTTCAAGCTCAACGGCGACACCGTCGGCGTGTACCGCGTCAACTACTCGCCCGAGCGTCTCTCCAAGCTCGGCAAGCAGGCTGCCAACTTCACCGTTGAGGACCGTGTCGGCCTCATCTCGGACGCGGCCACCCTCGCCCGCGCCGGCTACGGCAAGACCTCTGGCTCGCTTAACCTCATCAACGAGCTCACTGCCTTCGAGACCGAGAACCTCCCTCTCGCTCAGATCGGTGGCGCTCTTGGCAAGCTCGGCCAGGTCTGGTGGGAGCAGCCCGAGGACGTGCGCAAGGCCATCAAGGCGCTCCGCAGGAAGGTGTTCAAGCCTGTTGTCGACCGCCTCGGCTACGAGCACGGCAAGGACGACTCGCCCGACACCAAGGAGCTCCGCGCGCTTGCGGTCAGCACGTGCGCCGTCGCCGAGGATACGGAGGTGCTCGCTGAGCTCAAGTCGCGCTTCGAGCCCTTCCTGAAGAACAACGATGACTCGAAGATTCCCGCGGACCTCCAGAGGGCCATCTTTGAGAGCGCGGTTCGCCACGGCGGTGAGGCCGAGTACAACAAGATCCGCGCCGTGTACGACAAGCCGCCCAACCCGTCGACTCAGGTCGACGCCATGTGGGCCCTGTGCTCGGCCAAGGACAAGGCCCTCCTGGACCGGACCTTCGTCATGCTCAACGACGGCTCGATCAAGCTGCAGAACATCTACCTCTTCTACGCTGCGCTCGCCTCGAACCCCGAGACGCGTCACCGTATCGCCGACTTCTTCCTCGACAACTTCAAGCTGGTGAGTGCAATGTGTTGGGGTGGTTGTTGCAAGGGGTCGCGGTATGAGGGTGGTCGGGGACCAGGGGTCGGCGCGCTCGGATACCACATGACGACGTGGCCCCAATGGCTAGGGAGCGTGTGTCTTGAGACACACTTCTTCCTGCAGCCACCCACACACATGTCCTGCTTGCTCCCCCTCACCGAACACGCCAGATCGGCATGCTGACGTCCAGCTCGACGAGAAGTTCAACGCTTCGTTCGGGTTATCGCACCTGATCAAGTTCTCGCTCCAGTACCTTACCTCCAAGGAGGACCTCGCCAAGATCCAGGCGTTCTTCAAGGACAAGGACACGCGTCGCTTCAAGCTCACCATCGAGCAGGTCTACGACTCCATCCAGGCGAGCATCAACTGGCTCGAGCGCGACCAGGAGGACGTCAACCAGGTACGTTTGTGACATGGAGCGGCGGGTGCGCAATGCCCGCCCGCCCGCTCGCTCCGCTCGGAACAGTGCGCACACCTGCGTCATTGTCCGAGTGATGAGCCGTGGCGGATCCAAATCGAGTGGACGCTGACGCCCGCTCAGTGGCTCAAGACGAACAAGTTCCTGTAACGGTGCGAGGACATCAGGGGCCGATGGAGGTGAAGGACAAAAAGGAAGCAGACGGATGCAGTTGGGTCACGACCTGGGCGATTAGAGGGAGCGAGGCCGGACGAGGGGGGGTTGTGAGTCGGTTATCTGACGTCCTGACGAATCCCAAACAGCAGCCCGGCCGAGTCGAGGGTTGGGATGAACGGCAACCCCACAACCGATAGCCCCAACGGCTGCGGGGGTGGCGTCGGGAATGGGTGGTGGAACGCTCGGGTCGCGGCCCTGCGATCCTTTGAATCCTGCGATCTGAGGTGAGGTGGGGTTCCTGAGCGGGGTGGAACGGGGGAACGGGGTATGAGGGCTGTGCGGCCGATCCCATTATTGTGTTGTCCCGTCCAAGCGACGCAGCTCGCAGCTCGCAGCCAGCCGTCGCGCAACACGCGAGTTACAGGCTTGGCGCCATCGGGGGCCTCGCTCGGATCCTCGGACCAAGCCATGCGCCACGCCGCCCTCGGTGTTTGGTATAGTGATGGTAGCAGTAGCATGGTAGGCATGGGAGCATGTCTCACCAACAGTTGAACATCTGGGGCGAGCGCACGGGTGAGGGTCAAAGCTCACATACGAGCAGCGACCCTCTCCACCCTACAACCCCAGCAGCGCCAAGTGGGTGATGGTTCCACGCCACCATACATATTGCTCACACTACTCATTCCTCAAGTCATCGCACCTCATGATCGCCATACAGCAACCAACTTCCCCACCGCACACCACCCACACTCTCATTGCTCTCGCTCCAGCTCTACCTTTACGTCCCACCTCGCCACGTCCTTCCCCCTACTCGCGACCCACCTCTCCCACTCCGTCCTCCCTCTCCTCCCTCCGCCGCCCAACGTCGCCCGCCATTTCCCCCCCGCAGGAGCCCGAGCGCTCCCGCGCCGAGCGCTCCCTCCTCACCCTCCTCGAGCGCTCGGCCGGCTCCCCACCCCGCGCAACCTCGCCCGCCCCACCTTCCCCGCCGCGCCGCCCCCAAACCGTCAGCGTACGCGACCCAGCCCGTGACAGCCTCCTCTTCGATGTCGACCTCGCGGCCCTCGTCGAGCGCAGCATAGCGTTGCAGGCGTCACCGCCGCGTCCAGCCCCCAGCCCGCGCGGCGTGCCCCGCCGCCCCCGCCCGCACTTCTCAACCTCGCCCGCCTCGGCGTCCTCCCCTGCCCTCACGGACAGCGACAGCGACTGCCCGACCGACTGCCCGTGCGAGCTGCACCCGGCATCGGTCCCCACCTCGGGGGGCATGAGCCTCGCCGGCCGCCCGCGCCGCTCGACACTCCCCGAGCGCCTGCGGCCCGACATACCCCTTCCTCTCACGCCCGAGGCGCCAGTGGGAACCACCGGCCGCAGCATGGGAAAGGCCCAGACCTTCCCCCCGCCCAATCCCTCGCCTGCGCGGCACCCGCCAAGCCCGGCGCTCGTCCAAGTCCATCCGCCGACGCCCGCGCCCATCGCGGCGCCGCAGCCCCGCCGCCCAGGCCCGCAGTGGCGCCCCGCCGCGCCTGGACCCAAGCGCGCGCCCTCGCCCGCGCACCCGCCCCGCGCGTCCCATGCAGCCCTCCAGGCGGCAGTGATGGGGCGCGGGGCGAGTCCCCTCCCCCGCCCAGCCCCGAGCCCACTGCAGCGCCCGACAACACCCTCGAGCACCCCACTTCAGTCGAGCAAGTCCAGCAGAGGCTCGCCCCGCTCGGGGACGACCAACGTCAACGTGACGAACATCAACGCCCGGCGCCCGACGCATACCAGAGCGGGCAGCGCGGGCCACCTCCCCGCCCCGACGGCGGCCATGCGCCCCCTCGGCCCCGCGAGCAGGCCCGCTCCTGCCCCCACCCACACGCCCTCTCCCTCGAGGGGCGGACGGCCCCCGGCCCTCGACACGGACGCGTCGCGCTCGTGGCCCGCCACGGCTGCTGGGCCCCTCCTCTCGCCCCCACCCCTCGAGGCCGAGGCGTTCGACGTCGAGCGCGCCGCACGCCGCCTGCGCGCAACAGAGGGACGGGTCAACTTTGATGAAATTGTACCCCCGCCGCCGGCGGAGGAGACACGCCCTCGCCTCGGAGGGAGGCGGTGGAGCCTGTGGTAGACGAGACGACTATTACGACTTATGACCTGTATGTACTTGCATTGTATGCTCCACTGTTCTGAGCGTTAGGTGAAGGAGGCAGGGGAGGGCGGCTGCACTCAGCGGGCTATCGACCTCCACAATCCCCTCACATCACAACCCTCGGCTCACGGTGGGAAATGGGGTGCTGATGGATGCCGAGTGGCAACCCTCGTCCGCACTCTCACCGGGTCGAGCGGACGCGAACAGCCTTGCCCCACCAAGTTGCAGTCTGCCAAATCGCCCGAGAACCAGTCGCCACCTATTGTTCATGGTCATGGCGGTGCAGCAGGCATGGCTCTGTCAATGACCAGACCGCGGCGAACAACACCGCACCCATGCCAGCCCATGCCCACTCATGCCCGCCCTTGCCGCCCCTTACCGGCCCCCGAACCCACGAAGCGGCCTCGCTGCGGCCCATTCCGAGCCCGGATCAAGCTCGATCCGACACAATATCGGCCTATTCAGCGCGCTCAAGCGACACTAACTCGCGCGGCCCATTGCCGCCCCGAAACGCCGAGAAGCAACCCCGTTTGACGCTGCGGCGATGCCAAATCATGCTACCAAATCGGCGCAGATCAGAACAAGGAACAAGCGCGGTGACGGGGTGACAGGCACTCGACGTGACGCAGATCCGGATGCACCCTGTCGTCCGATGGCGGCGGCGGAGTGGCGCGCGGTCCGTGGCCCGTGCTTCGCCGTCACGGGATCGGCGGGAGCGGCGCCGACGATCCGCTCGCCCCGCCTCCTCGCTTGGGGGGGCGAACGTGGGCGAGGGCGAGGGCGGTTCTCGCGTTCAGCCGCTCAATGGCGCTTGGGCCTCTATTCAGTTCACCCAGTTCAACAAAGCAGCGCTGCATGGGACAAGCCCTACGAATTTACGAAGATGGCCCGGCCAGCGGGCTAGTGGAGGCGGCGCTTGGCGCGGCACTTCCTGGTGCGTGTCGGTGCGGCCGCGGTAGAGCCGCCAGAGGGGGCGGAGGACTCGCCGGGGCTCGGGCTCGCGGCGTGCGCGTTGCCCGGGAGCGAGGTCGAGGCCGGGGCCGGCGTCGGGGTCGGCGGGACGGGCGCGGGCTCGTTCGGCGGGGCGCTGGGCGTGCCCCGCGAGTCGGGGGTCACGGTCCACGTCGGGTTCATCGACGTGCTCCAGTGCACGCTGGTGAGTGTCTGCCAGGGAACGGGCGCGAGGTCGGACGAGTTCGTGTTCCAGGTGCTGCCGTCGTCGGTGCTCCAGATGTCGGTCTGCGCGCCGTCGTGGAACCCGTAGTCGTAGTTGTAGAAGGCCGAGTCGGAGCGGTCCTGGTGGTTGTTGTTGCCCTCGAGCTGGAACTGGTAGTGCATCTGGGATGAGCTGGTGCTTGCGGACTCCCACTGCCACGGCCTCACCCCTCGAACCACACTTCGTGGCCCGTAGGCTCCGCCGCCCTCCTTCCCACTCACCTGCTTGGCACCGATGGTGCAGTTGTTCTTGTCGAAGGGGCACTTGCGCGCGATCTGCGCCGGGGCGGGGTACTCGCTCCCCGTCTCGCCAGTGACGTTGCAGCGGTACACGAGCGTGTACATCTGCTGGACGTTCATGGGGTCCGGGATCCAGCCCCACATGCAGTGGCACCCGCCGGCGGGGCAGGCGGGCAGCCCAGCCGGGATAGCGAACGCGACCTCGCGTGTCCACGGCGCGCTGTGGTTGACCGAGATGACGACAAAGTCCTCCGGCTTGACCTTGCGCGGGTCCGAGTTGTACGCGATCCCCAGCGCGGTGCCCTTGACGCTCTTGCTCTCGCCGTACGCGGGGCCCGGGAACACGTCCGTCGCGTGCACGGCGCCCATCTTGCCGTCGTCGCCCGCCTTGTCGCACGCCATGTAGGGGATGGGCTTGGACTCGGGCGTCTCCTTCCGGTACGTGGTGTGGTGCTTCCCGCAGGCGATCTCGCCGTGGAACACCCCGCCCGCGGGGAGCTCCATGAACACGCCGGGGGCGGGCGGCTCGTCCATGTACCCGTGGAACCACCAGTCCTTGAAGGCCATCTTGTCGAGCGGCTTGGTCTGCTCCCACGACCACGGGTCGTCGGGCTTGAAGCTGGGGTCAGGCGGTCCGGGCGGTCCGGGCGGAGACATACCCGTACATGGCGTCGTGGTAGAGCGCGAGGTGCGCCAGCGCGGAGGGGAGGAGGGCGAGCGCGAGGAGCATAACGAGTGTTGGAAAGGAGCGTCAGTGGTGCCAGCACCGGTGGGTGGGGAAGAGCGTGCGCGCGCTGCTTATATGTCAGTACGCCGTCGATCAGCCTCGCATCAGCAGGACGTTGCGGGGTTGATCAGTTGGTCGTGACGTCGCGACGGCGACAGGGGGGTTAATCAGTCGCCTCGGCGCGCACACTCACACTCCCGAAGCGTCAGGATGTCTGCATGTCCGACGGACGGCTTGGCCGGGCGTGCGTTCCGTGCCCGCCAGAGAATGAGCAGCTCGGCACTTTGTTGCCAGGGCCAGGGCTGGAACATCGGATGCAATGGAATCCCGGCTGGAACGCGTCTGTCCATTGCGTGTTGGACGCGTCGCGCGCCGTTCCATATGTTCCACAGTGTGACTGTTGCTGGATGCAAGTTGGTGGCCTGGAACGCTCTCGCGACGTGGGATGGGTGGTTGTGAGGTTTGTGGATGAAACGCTCCCTGAGGTGAAAGAGTTTGGAAACACTCGGCGCAGGAACCGACGCGGGATCCGGCATGTCGGCTCCGGCAAGCCTGCTCGCGTGAGTAGAATGTCGTCTGCGCATGTGCATTCAACACTGCACTCGATGATGCTCTGCACCATTAACTGAGCATGGCTGGGAAAACGACGATGATTCGGAACGCTCCGGTTCTGGGCCTCGGCGATCTACCGCACCTCCACCGTACCTCAAAATGCCCCACTCCTAAAGGGTTCAGAGTGGGGCAGGTGTCAGAGTGGGGCAGCCATGGCCACACTTCGAAACCGTGAGGCAGAACCAGATATGCTGGTAGCATCATCCATCGCCCACTTCCCCATCCCCCATGTATTGTGCTCTCCGTCAGCTCACCGGTCAACATATGCGGCTAGGGCAGTGCACAGGCCCAAGCAGACTATACACCGCGCGGCCGCCGTCTCCGACATCCTCGGAGCCGGGTTGACTCAATCATCCGGCCATCCTGACGAAGCACAGCCTCCTCCAAGCACTTAACCCCTCCCGCGTCCAACTGCCTTAAACCCTACTCTCTCACATGCTCGATGCCGCAGCCTACCCCCACATCCTCGACGCCGTCTTCGGCGCCAGCCACCACAGCGCGCTCCTGGCCTTGCGCGGCGCCAGCCGCACCATGGCGGACCGAGCCGACGCCCTCCTCTTCCGGCACGTCGCGCTAGGCTTCACCCCCGCGATCGTGACGGTGTGACGCCCGGACCTGACCCAGCGCCTGCCTCTGGCCCGCCAGGTCCTAGTATCCCGCACCGCCGATTGGAACGAGGCGTTGATGCGGCGCTGGCAGCGCGCCCTGTCCTTCACCCTCGTCGCGGACCTGCACGGCTCTGGGCCCAAGGACGTGAGCCTCGTCTGGGGCGGGCGCGAGCTCCACGCCCAGCTCGGCCGTATCGCCATCCCCCTCGTACGCGATACCCTTGTACGCGAACTTTTGGAGCGCCGGCCATGCCCTCTCGCGGCGGGGGAGTGGCACGCATACTGCTGGCTGGACGGCATATACAGCCCCGAGCCTTCGCAGCAAACACACACTGCGGTCCTGCACTTTGCGCGGCAGGGCGGCATCGCAAAGTTCAACCTCCCCCTCTGGTTTCAGGACCCGGCGTGGCGCCTCGAGAAACACAACCTCCACGAGATCGTCCTCGTCCTCCAGGAGCGGCCGTGCCAGGCTGCGCCGTGGTACGAGAACATGAGGAAGCTGTCCTCAGCGCTCTACCATGTCCTTCTCCAGACGGGCGCGCGTATCGTGTTTGTCGGGTGGGAGACGGTGGAGGTGGGGGAGGAAGTGGAGGAGATGGACGACCCATCGCCAATGGCACTCGCCGATCTCGACTTGCCGGACGAGGCGCCGATCGCCGTGTGTACCGCCATGGCATTTCTGGAGGACATCCGGGCCGCATGGGGCTACGGCAGCTACCTGTGGGAGGGGAGAATTGCCTGGCTCACTGCCGAGGAGTGGCGCCGAGCCGCGACCGTTCCAGAGCTGGCGCTTGGCGCCCCGCCCAGCCAGCACACAACATCAAACCCTTCAATCGCTAGGATTCCGCCTCGGAAGCGGGTGGCTCCTCGAAGGAGGCCGTGAATGGCGATGGGAGCACCGCCGCCCTACAGATGCCTCAGGTACTTGCGCCTTCCATCGGAACTGGTTCGCAGTGTGAGCAGCCATTTCGGGCATTTATCACCACGTTTCGCCACAACAGCGGTGGCTGAAGAACGAGCACAGCCTGACGTTCCTAGACGACATCAGTACCTCATCGCCGCTCGCAAGGTGCGTCATCTGGGCCAACATGAACACACCTCATCATCCTCACTCCTCACCACCCCCCGATGCTGGACGCGACTGCCTACCCGCATATCCTCGATGCGGTCATCGCCAACGCCGACGACAGCGCGCTCCTCGCGCTCCGTGCGGCTGGCCGTATATCCTGCGATAGAGTGGACGCACACCTCTTCCGGCACGTCGCCGTGGTCTTCTCCCCACAGTGCGTGACAGCCAGGAGGCCATGGAAGCCGGCTCCTCGTCTACCTCTCCTGCCGCTCCCCGGAGTGGGCGAGGACGCGGGCGCTGCCCGCCGCTGGCGCCGCGCTCTGGCCTTCACCGCCGTCGCAGACCTGCACGGCACCTCACCCACCGAGCCAGCCAAGGACTCCTTCAACGCCCAGGCCCCCCACGAGCCTAGGAGCCTTAGCCTTGCCAGCCTTGCCTCCCTTCCCATCCCCATCGTACGCGACATGCGGGACACCGAGGGTCCCTGCCCCTTCCCTGCGCGCGAGTGGCACACCTACCTCTGGCGGAACGCCCAACGGGCCTTCGTCTTCCCACCCCGCGGGCCACCGGTGCCAACAGTCCTGCACCTCCGGCTGGAGAAGATGCACGGCTTCCTCGCCTTTGCAATGGGACGCCACACCTGGGAGGAGCTGCAGGCAGCCACGCGCGACTTCACGGTACCCCACATCGTCCTGGTCCGCCGCAACGGCGGGTGGCCATTCGGCCGCCGCGAGTTCCTATCGGCGGGGGCGCCAGTTCCCGTTGACATGCCGCCCATGACGGGCGAGCTTGCAAAAATGCTAGACGGTCACCTCACCCTCGTGGGGTGGGAGGAGCTGCGGTCCGCCGAACTCGCGCTCCTCGTCCATCCCGAGAGCCTTGCCGTGCCGGGAGTCGAGCCGCTCGCGATCCGCGCCATCATGCACGACATCGGGCGGCACCGGTCTGCCGACGGCTGGAGCCAACGGATCTCGTGGCTCACCATGCATGAGTGGCGCCAGGTGTCCGCGTTCCCGGAGGGTGCAGAGATACCACCCGACTTGGCTGTCATGTTTGCTAAGGCTGAGGCCAAAGCGGTGATAGAAAGGGAACGAGAGGAGGCAGCGGCGTTGTGGCTGTCCCAGGCGCCTGAGCGTGCCAGGGAAGAGCGCAAGCAGGAGTGGAAGGCACGCCGCATGCGAGCGCACAGGCGGTGTGTTACGGTGTGTTGTATGGTGATGTGATCATGATCACGATGACGCCGTCATGGCTTGGGTTTCCGGGGTTTACGTCCTGGTTCCTGAGTACCCAGAAAGTGGCCATCACACATTCCTCCCCTCTCCTGCACGCACCTCACTCTTCACTCTCACCCACCACCTATGCCCGCGCTGTTACTGAACCGCCCGATTCACATCACCGGGTCTCGTCCTCCGTGGTGGATCCGTGACCCACGGCCCATGGCCACAGCAGTGCTCTGGGGCGCTGACACTCCGCCATTTTCGGGAGTGACAGCACAGCATTCCGCACCGAAGCATCCGACTCTGGTTCATATTCACATTCTCATCATGGTTCCTCGCAAGGATCATGTTCAATCTCAGCGCCTACCCCCACATCCTGGATGGCATTCTCGGCGCCCTCATCGCAGAAGGCAGCGACAGCGCCCTCCTCCGCCTTCGAGCCACGGCCCGCGCATTGGCAGACCACATCGACGCCCTCCTCTTCACGCACATCTCGATCCACTTCACGCCCCCCAGCGCCCTAGTCTGCCTCCCCACGGGCGCCCGTCTCCCGCTCCTCCCCCTTCCCTCCGACCTCGAGCGCTGGCGCCGCGCTCTGGCCTTCACCCGCGTCGCAGACCTCCACGGATCCTCGGCATTGGACCTCACATCCATCTCCATCCCCCTTGCGCGGGACTTGCGCGACTCCGGCCCCTGCCCGTTCGCCGCCGGCGAGTGGCATACCTTCCTCTGGAGGGAGGAGCGCCCGTGTCTCCCGAGCCCTCCGGTGGGCGCGCGCGCCGTCCTCCACTTCCCCACTCTGGGCGGGCTGGACTGCGCGGCGTTCCACGACGCCCCGTGGGACGAGGTCGTTGCTGCCTGGCCCGCGGAGGGCGATGTCGTCCTCGTCCTTCAGGATGCCGCGTGGCAGCGTCCCCGTAATATGGCCGACACGTTCATCGACATGGGCGAGCTGGCTGACGTCTTGCACCGGATGCTGGGCGAGGAGCGCGTCACCTTCGTCGGGTGGGAGGGCCTCACCGCTGACGACATGGGCCGCTGCGACCTGCGTGCCCCGCCGGGAGAGGCGCCCTTCGCGATCCGCGCGATCATGCACGCGGTCAAGAACTTGCGCCCCGAGGACCACGAATGGGAGTCGAGGATACGCTGGATGTCCGTTGAGGAGTGGCGCCAGGCTTCCGTGTCACCCGACCTCGCGCTCCACCCGCCCCGGCCGCCGCCCCCGTGACGGTCTCGACGCAGATCTGTTATCACGCAATTCACTTACCCACTCTCCACTCTCCCTCCGCTCTCCCCGATGCTCGACCCCGGCGCCTACCCGCACATCTTCGACGCCATCATCGCGGCGAGCGACACCAGTGTTCGCCTCGCCATGCGCGCCGCGAGCCGCGAGCTGTGCGACGTGGTCGACGCCCTCCTCTTCCGCCACATCGTTGTCGAGTTTGCACACAGCCTTGTCGTCGTTTGCCAACCTTCGGGCCTAGCTCTCCCTCTGGCTCCCCATGTGTTGGACTTGGAGTCGGGGTTGTGCGACTGGTCTGAAGTCTCCTCCGTTATGCGTCGCTGGCGCCGCGCACTGGCTTTCACTCACGTGGCCGACCTCTACAGTTCCTGTTACGAATACCACTGTCGCATACGCCGACGTCACTTCCTTACAGGCTACGGCGGACACGACCTAGTGCGAGTCTACCTCGAGTCCTTCTCAATCCCGGTCGTTCGAGACATGCGCGACGACAGCCGCGACCACCCCCATCTTTGCCGCTTGAAGCGAAGGAGTGGCACATGTATATTTGGCCCAACAGGTCATGCACGGAGCTATCCCTCTTGCTCCTGCCGGTCCCGCCCAGCGCATCGTCATCCACATCGCCTCAACGCCCAGGGAGCTTCACGCCTTGCCCACGCCCTCCCACCTTTGGATCCCGCATGACCTAAGCGTGGTTCTACCTCAGCGCATCCTGCGCTCTGTGGACAGCATCATCATCGTGCGAGATGGAACGGACAGGTCGTACACTCTCAATCTCGGTGGTTGGGGTACCAATGATCAGCGCCTCATCGACTCTCTTCCCTGGGTGTTCGAGCACTCGGACGCCCGTCTCGTATTTATCGGGTGGGAGGACCTCACTTCGGACGACCTCCGGCGCATGGGCCTGGACGTGACGGGCGTAGTGCCCCAAGACGATGTTCCGCTCGCTGTCAGCGCCATCATGCGCAGCGTCGTCACTCGCTACGCCCAAGGCAACGTCAACAGGGCAGACTGGTCCAAACGATTCGTTGTCGGCACCAGGGAGGTGTGGCGCGATCTCTCGGCTTACCCCGACTTTGCGCTCGACTGGCCGCCTGCGCGCTGTCCCGGTTACCCCGCCTTGGTACCCGTGGTGGCACCCTCAGTGGCAGCAGCCCCTCACTCCCCCGAGCGTTAGTTCAGCCCGTAGCACACGCTGACGCCAGCCCAACCCGTCTCCAGGGTGAAACCATCCGGGCGCAAGAGTTCCATTCCTCGCCGAGCTCGTGAGAAGAAGCCGTGTATTGTAATGTGAGGGAGGGCGTTGGGCGCGTGTGCATGCATCTATCCGGGTCACTCACGGTACGGGCCTCCAGCACCTCAAATACCCACCGTTCCCATCCTCACACTTCCTCACTCTTCATACAACTCACTTCCCGTCATGCTCGACCCCGCCGCCTACCCGCACATCTTCGACGCCATCATCGCGGCGAGTGACCACAGTGCTCGCCTCGCGATGCGCGCCTCGCGGCGCGAACTCTGTGACATGGTCGACGCCCTCCTCTTTCGTCACGTTGTCATCCACTTCACCGGCACCGCCGTCGTCGTCTACCACCCGACCGGCCTGGCTCTCCCTCTCGTACCTCACACACTGGAAGGGGAGCGGAACAACTGGCGAGAGCTTTGTTCCATCAAGTGCCGCTGGCACCGCACGCTGGCCTTCACACGCATCGCGGACATCTACGGTTACTCCCAGGCGTTCGACCAGGCCTTGGACGGTGTGGACACCCCCCCCCTATGCCGGCTTCTTCTGCGTTGACGGCGGACACAATCGGCTGCGAGTCAACCTTGCGTCCATCTCGATCCCGCTAGTACGAGACATGCGCAACAGCGGCGGACATTGTCCTGTTGGCGCCGAAGAGTGGCACAGGTACATTTCCAAGTACGATATGCTGAAACACGACTCCGATATTCATCCTGCTCGTCTCTCCAAGCGGGTCGTCGTACACATTCCTTCGACCCTACACACCCGGAAAAATCACCACATCTGGTGTTGGGATTTCTTGGCCTTTGCCGTACCGAACCCAAAGCCCCCTAAGCTGCACCCTGTGGGCAACATTATCGTGCTCCATGTAACAGCCCACCCATTCACTGTATACGGATTCTATCACAGGTACGGTGTGGCTGGCTTTATCGCCTCGCTTAGCCGCGTACTGGAGCACTCGGACGCCAGTCTTAAGTTCGTCGGGTGGGAGTGCCTCACTGCGGATGACCTCCAGCACGCAGGCTTCAACGTGGAGGAGGTAGTGCCCGACAAAGGAAGGCCACTCGCTGTTGTCGCCATTATTCACAACCTCTCCGCCAAGTTCGGCTCGAGGATCAAGTTCGGCGACTGGCACGACCGCATCACTTTCTGCTCCGTCGAGGAGTGGCGTCAGGCGTCGCAGTATCCCGACTTGGCTCTTGAATGGCCGCAGCCGCGTCGTCGTTTTCGCTGTGTCGCCCTCGCAGATCTACCAGCCCCACAGGCCTTCGAAGGTTGGTTTAGGCCCCAGCACACGTTGACTCCAGTTGAACCCGTCTCCAAAGTGAAACGATTGGCGCGCGAGATCTCCATGCCGGGCCGAGCTCGTGAGAAGAAGCAGTGCACTGTGATTTGATGTGAGAGACGGGGCGTTGGCCCGTGTGTGCGTCGCTTTCCGGCGTTGGTCAAGGTTCCGCCTCCAGCACCCACATCACCATCCAACATTTCTCATCCTCCACTCCCCACATCCCACCGTCCCCGACCCTCATGCTCGACCCCACCGCCCACCCGCACATCTTCGAGGCCATCGTCGCCGCGAGCGACCACCGCATCCACCTCGCCATGCGCGCCGCAAGTCGCCCGCTATGCGACTTGGTCGACGCCTTACTCTTCCGCCACGTTGTGGTCCACTTTACGAACACGTCCGTCATCTTCCGCCACCCAACTGGCCCTCGCCTCCCCCTCTCCTCTCCGCCGGTCTATCCAAAGCACATGGACTGGGGTGCGTTCGACAACCTCCTTTCCGACTTCAAGGCCCTCATGCGCCGCTGGCGCCGCACGCTGGCCTTCACGCACATCGCCGACCTCCACGGCAGCGGCAGCGTCCTGGCCGACTGGCTCGAGATCACATCCACTTCAATCCCGATCCCGCTCGTCCGCGAGATGCGCACCGGAGACGGTCCATGCCCTTTCCACGCCGACGAGTGGCACCGGCACCTGTCGCACGGCACCCACACCCCGATTCTCGAGGCGGCCCGCCTCGCCAAGCGCATCGTCCTGCACACGCCCGCACTCCCGGGCATCCCGTGGATCTCCCTCTCGCCCCTGTGGTTGGAGGCCGAGCAGTCTCCCAGCGACCAACGCCCCGCAACCGACCTCGCCATCGTCCTCCACCAAGACCAGTCCGGCGCCAGCGGGGATCACGGGCCCGAATTGGCGCATCTTATCGTATCGCTCTGCTGCGTGGTCGAGGACTCGGACACGCGCCTCACGTTCGTCGGGTGGGAGGGGCTAACCGAGCACGACCTCCGGAGCACGGGCTTCGACGAGCTCGGCGCCGTGGACCACGGAGATGAACCACTCGCTGTGCGCGCCATTACCTGCGCCATGGACGACACGTTTCGCTCGTGGGGCGTTTATGGCGACTGGGGCCGGGACCGCATCACCTCGTGTTCCGTCGAGGAGTGGCGCCAGGCCTCAGCGTTCCCCAACCTCGTGCTCCACCCACCAGCGCCCCCAGCTGCGCCCCCGCCACCTCTGGCCATCGCGCCCCCCGCACTACCCGGCCACCCCTCTCCGCCTGCTTCTGATTCGGACGAGTCCACCTTCAAAGGTATGCTCAAACCTCAGCACATCCTGACGCCAGCCAATCCCTCCACGGCCAAGCGATTGGCGCGCAGGATCTCCATTCGACGCGGACGCCGTGGACAGAAGCTGTGCATGGTGATGTGATAGCGCCGTGAATGCATATGTATAGGTACAGAGCCGGCACCCCTGCTCATCGCTGGCCCTCGCGTGTGTCGAGGTGCGCCTTGATCTCCCAGAAGACACGTATGCCCAGGTACGCTGGCACGCCCATTAGGCCGATGACGATGCACGCCACAGCGATGGAACTCGTCTGGGCCACCCAGGCGTAGGTGAGGAGCTCGCGCGTGACGAAGAGCCCGAAGAAGGTGTTGTGCACCCATCGTGTCATGCGGAAGGAGATGCCGCGGTCCTTGATGCTCCAAAACGGCTGGAGCGCCGAGTACGCGTATGCCCAGCCCGGGAGGCAGGGCAGCAGGATCTGGTCGAGGCGTCGATCGGCGCGGCGGGTGAAGAGGAAGGCGAAGAGGGCGTCGCGGGCGAGGAGGGCGAGGGCGAAGCGGCCGATGCGGGCCGACATGGAAGCGGCTTTCGTGTCTGCGATTGTCATTTTGGGGATGAGTGGAATGTGAAGTTCGATAAGTGAGACTATGGCGGCGCATTTTTCAGTAATTCGGGGGCCAAATACTGCCGACCTGAAACCGCGGCAACTCGTTCGAGACCCAACTGTTCTGAGCCCGTTTCCATCTTTCTCTTCAACAACGCAACGTAGACTTTCATACTCAACGGTATCGTATGTGCGCGCATCTTGGCTATCTACTGATACCCCCTATGTGCATTGAAGTCCAATATCCGTCAATGCGCGCTGCTACCAACTTCGCTCACCTTGAATTTTAGGCTGACATACTCAATCTGTCATGCATCTTCGTTTGTACTATTCGTAGAGCTATGCGGCTAGTCTCTATGGATAGCCAGTATCTGCAGCTACCTCTGCATATGTTAATTACTGCTGAGACGCAACATGTAAGGAGATGCAAGGCAAAGTTAGTATGAGGCTTAGGAGTCTAATTCGATCCTAATCCATTCACCAACTGCTATTCGGAACCCTAATAATTTGATAGTATTTCTAATCGTAACTTCTCAGCATCTGCATGCATACAAAAATGAGTATTTTTACCATGCTCTACGGATCATTTTGCTCTGTAATCTGTGTAGTATGAATGCATTCGAGGATGTTTGTTGGACGCTTCTTCAGCAGAGTGGCTAGCAAGTTGCCACTCAGCAATTAGCAGTCTACCAAGAGAAGTTTCCAAAACACAACCTCTGCAATGCATTCCCATCTTCGTTGTATTGCATATAGGGATGTCTAGAGGCCCAAAGGAGCGCATGGTAAGGCTGCAGGGCATGTTGACTGGTGTGTGGCTTTGGGTGGGCTGCCACACACTGAATGCGCAACTTTGAAGCCCCCTATGCATGCAGTCTCAGTCCCTAAGGTGTAATTGCATGCCAGTACACCTATAGGCCGAATATCAGGTCTCTAAACGCTGTGTGGGATGCAGAATGAGGCAGATAGTTGAGGGGCTGCAGGTATGAGGAGAGGGACTGAGGAGGCGGAAATTTCGGCATGATATGAATGTTCTCTGCATACAAGGTTGGTACTGTTCGAAAGCAGAGAGTGCAGCGCATCTGAATCCGTTGAGTTTGAACGTCTACGTTGCGTTGCTGAAGAGTAAGATGGAAACGGGCTCAGAATCGTTGGTCCGAGAGCGAGTTGGAACGCGGTTTCGGGATGCCAGTATCTGGCCCCCCGAATTAATGAAACATACGCCGCCATATGAGACAGGCAGGGAAGACAGTCGCGAATAGGCACGGCTGATGCAGCTGTCTGCGAATCAGCTCCCGATAGCGTGCACAGCCCGCCGCACAGCATCCAGCACCCCACCATACTTAACGAGCGCTCACGCTCGAGGACCGCTCACTCCCATGGCTCCCATGGCGTTCCTGGACGAGTACATGGCCGGCGAGCCGCTCGAGCCCCTCCCGCGCGTGCTGCAGCACCTCAAGATCCTCACCGTCTCCCTCCTCGTCCGCGACGCGACCCTCCTCGCCCTCGCCATCAAGGCCGGCTGGGGGCTCACATGGCTCGTCCTCCTCGGGCCAGCGTGGGCGCTCCCGGTGACCGCATACCTGCTCCTGCAGCCGGACAAGCGGCCGCGCTGGTTTCCGCCCGTGCACACGGCGCGGCGGGTGTACGATGCGCTCCTCCCCGCTTTCCTCGTGCGCGAGCCCCTCGCCTTCTTCATCGGCTGCCATGCCGGGTCGGCGTGGTGGATCCTCCTCGCCGCGCTGGCTGTCATGGGGGTGGCGTCTGACGTGTGGCGCTTGTTCTTCGCGGCGAGGAAGCACTTCGATGGGGTAGAGGCGCGGGAAATGGACAAGCCGGCGGAGCCGTGATACCGGTATATGTATTGACGAGATGGACACGCTGTAGACCGCGCCAGTCGGGAAGAGGAGGCGTCATGCCGCCATGTGGGTGGACCGAGGATGGTTGCATGACCCAGCAAGCCGGCGCTCGGGCAGGGAGTGTCCTTGAGCAACATGGTGTAATGGAAGGAAGGGAGAGTGATGAGGCGGTGTCGGTCAGCTGCCATCGCTGCAGGCCAAGGAAGCGCCGCTCGCTAAGCTTGATGCAGTCAGTGTCATAACATAATGTAAACCTAATCTAGACAGTGTACACGCCCGCCCCGACGCCCGGGAGCGTCGCGAACGCGGCCTCCTCGAGCTCGGCCTCACTCAACCGCGCATACGGCGCATACTCGCGCTTCACGTTCTCCAGGAAGCGCGGCACCTCCTCGACGGGCAGGAGGGAGATGACGGCGCCGCCCCACCCGCCGCCGGTCTGGCGCGCGCCCAGCGCGCCGTGCTTGAGGCACACGTCGCGCAGCGCCTCCACCTCGGGCACGGTGCACTCGAAGAGGTCGCGCAGGCTCTCGTGGCTCCCGTTAATGAGCTCGCCCAGCTCGCGCGCGACGGCCTTGTCGCCGGTCGCGCAGAGCTGCACGAAGCGCTCGACGCGCAGGCTCTCGGCAAAGGTGTGCTCGGCGCGCTGGAGGAGCTTGAAGCGCTCGGCGCGCACCGGCACAAAGTCGAGGTACGTCTCCTCGAACGCCGCCGCCGACATGCCCGACGCGGCGACCATCTCGTCGCGCGTCCACCCCTCCGGGTGCGCGCCGAGGACGGAGGGCAGCGCCTCGAGCGCGTGCTGGTACAGCTCGGCGTCGGAGCCCTTCTTGCCGAGCATGTCGATGGCCTCCTTGAGCCAGATGCGGCCGGCCTCGCCGGGCTGGGTGCAGCGCGGCGAGTCGACGCCCCACGCGTGCAGGAGGAGGCGGGAGGCGCAGAGCACCTCCACCACGCGGAGGTTGTAGCGCTCCGGCGCCGAGTCGGCGAGCGAGTGCGGCGCCAGCGAGTTGGTGATCACCACCGCCAGGCCCTCGGGGAGGGGCACGGGCTCGGTGTCGAGCTTGGGGTGGAAGGAGAGGTGGAGGAGGGAGCCCTTGAGGCTGAGCGCCGAGGCGGCCTGGTCCATCCCGCCGGTGCGGAGGCCCATGCGGTGCTCGCTCGCAATCGCCATGGCCACGACGTCGCCCTTGGTCACCTGGTCCACCAGGTTGTTGGCCGTCAGGAAGAGGAGCACGGAGGAGACGACCATGGCGGCCGAGGAGGAGAGGCCCGCCCCGGGCGGGACGTTGCCGGTGATGAGCACGTCGAGGCCGGCGGGCTTGCCGCCGTCGGGGTAGAAGCGCTCGAGGCACTCGAGCAGCGCGACCTTGAGGTAGTTCTCCCAGCCGCCGCCGTCCTTGGGCGCCACGAGGCCGGCGTCCCACTTCCCGCTGTGGGTGAGAGTGAACTCGGCGGGCTTGAACGATGCCTGCGTGTTGGCGACGCGGACGGTGTTGTCGTCCCGAACCCGGAGGGCGATCAGGATGTCCTGCTCGATCGCGGCGGGGAGGACGGGGAAGAGCGAGTAGTCGACGTGCTCGCCGAGGATGTTGACGCGCCCCGGAGCACGGACGACGTGGCTCGGCGCAGCGCCATACCGCTCCTCGAAGTTGGACGCGAGCGTGTCCCACCGCTTGCCCTCACGCAGCACGCCGTCGGCGGGGTACACCTCCCCCAGGTCCTTGAACAGCGGGACTGGCCGGTCCGCGTTTCGCACCTCCTCCTCCAGCTCCTCCTTGGGCCGGAGGGGCGACGAGCGGGGCTTGAACCCCTCGGGCGAGGGCACGCGGGAGACGGCGCGGCTCTCAATGTCGTGGTAGTGCTCGTCGTCGAGGTCGCGGAGGCGCGCGGCCGCCTGCTCGGCCGTGAGGTCGCGCTGCGTCTCGCCGAGCATCTCGAACCCGACGAGGAACTTGCGGACCGAAGCGGAGCGCAGGAGAGGCGGGTAGAAGTGGAAGTGGGCGTGAGAGGGGTCCGAGTCTGGGTCCTCGGGTGCGAGGGGGGCCTGGTGCAGACCCATCGAGTAAGGGAAAGGGTTCTTGAAGAGGTTGTCGTAGCGCACCAGCAGCGCCTTGAGGACGCGCGCAAGGCCCTCGTCCTCGGCCGGGGTCATCTGCGCCAGCGAGGGGATGTGGCGCTTGTACGGGAGGACCATGGTCTCGAAGGGCCACACAGCCCAGAAGGGGACGACGGCGACCCAGCCGCCCTCCTCGTCGAGCGCGACGACACGCTCGCCACGCTGCACCTCCTCATGGGCGTAGCTGCAGAGGAGGCAGGGCGCGCCGTCCCCGCGGCACGGGGCCGCGCTGCTGTTCGCGTGCCCGTTGGCGTGGCCGTTGACACCATTAGGAATAGCCTTGGTGGTGCGGGCGGCGGTGTAGGCCTTAAGGTTCTCGAGCTCGGTCGCCGGCTCGTCGGGGGCGTAGGAGAGCGACCACACCTGCCCGTGCGGGTGTGGTGCGCTGGCGCCCATCATCGCTCCGCGGTTCTGATGTTAGCTGAAACAGGCTGAAAAGCTCACCTCAAAGATCTGCACGTAGCCCTCGGGGCTGCCCGACTCGCGCAGGAACTTGCCCTCGGCGAGGTAGACGTCGCGCCACTTCCGGACGACGCTAACGATCTCGGGCACGCTCATGCGCGCGAGGGTGAGGTCGTGACGGGGGTGGAAGCAGATGACGGAGCAGCGCCCGCGCGTCGGCTCCGAGGAGAAGAGGGAGTCGATCGAGGCCGTGGCCGCCGAGGTGGCGGGGGCCGGGCCCTCGTTGACCGGCAGCGCGTCGGGGAGGAGGGCGGGGAAGTCGTTGGCGAAGACCTGCCGTCAGCTCGACCCAGGAGAAGCAGCTGAACGAGATACGCACGTAGGTGTCCTTGTACCGGGGGTTGACGTGGCCGCCCATGCGCGTGTTGCCGGGGCAGAGGTAGCAGCCCTCCTCGTACGAGGGGAGCTTCTCCTTGTGGGGCGGCTCCACCTGGCCCTGGGAGTCAGCGTGTGATCTGGAGCTGGATCCTTAAGCGGAGCGATGCAGAGGGCCGAGCTGCGGCTGCGACGAGGGATACAAACAGCGCCCACCGTGCCATGGGGGGGCGTTGCTCGTTGACGACAGCATCGGCGGTGGCGGTGGCCTGCTCACATCACCGCGGCAACCCACGGGCGATATCCGGAGCTTTACCCGGACGGCGACCTGCTCCACAGCTTTCGCTTTCGCTTTCGGTCGCCACTCCACCGCCTCTCGACGCAGACCCAGAGTCTGCAGCACACCCCGCCACACACGTTCGCGGAGGCGGACTCACGTTCCAAGGGCGCTTTGTCCTGTGGGGCGACACGAGCACATGCCGTCCCATGAGCGGGTTGACTGCTGTCAGCTCTCTCCGTCGGGCAACTCACATCGCCGGTGTGGGTGCTCTGTTGGCTGGAACTCCATGGTTAGAGCGATGCTGGGGGAGTGTGAATGAGAAGGAGAGACGGGGGGAACAAACGTGGGGAGAGGTGTGTGCAGGTGACTATGTAGGTTGTTAAGAGGCACTGTTGGCGTCGGCGTCTCGGCGCGATCTTTAGCAATAACAATTGAGAGATTCCCGTTCGGTCAAAGAGTGAACGGGAATTTACAAAGCTAATCACGGGAATAGTCAACACAGGGTAAACCCAATAAGGCCCGGCTGGATCGGCGTACGGCCCGCGGCCCGGCATCCCCGGCCCATCTCTACCCCACTCTTTACCCCACTCTAACGGATGTATATCGGATGTTCGTGCCTGGACGGGTGTTGCCCGGTCACGTGACTAGCGTGGGATGTGCATGGGATCTGCGTGGCCAAAAGGGGGGGGTGGAATAGACACACACGCTTGCGTCGCGCTTGAGTGTCGTTCGTCATCGTCGTTGCCAGGTCTGTTGTCGCTCGCTCAGCCTCTACTCCTTCCTTCCTTCACCAACAACACTCTACAACCATGGCAGCACCAGGAGGCGGCGGCGCCTACTCGTGAGCTATTGAATCCCTCACGCGTAGCTCACCCCAGCTTCTCCCTCACCACATTCTCGCCCTCGGGCAAGCTCGTGCAGATCGAGCACGCCCTCGCGGCCGTCGCGGGCGGCACGACCTCGCTTGGCATCAAGGGTGGGTGAAGCGGAGTGCAGCTGGCTTGTGCACTGCGGCAGCTGCGCGATATGCGCCCAAATGGCTATGTCTTGTTGCTCGGCGCTGACAGCAGCAACAAACGGCGTCGTCCTCGCGACCGAGAAGAAGGACGTCTCGGCGCTCATCGACGCTTCCGTCATCGAAAAGGTCGCCCCCATCTGCCCCAACATCGGCATTGTGTACTCGGGCATGGGCCCCGACTTCCGCGT
>JAMALN010000280.1:0-40940 GCA_023630115.1 Cutaneotrichosporon sp. PK4640
GGGCGGGGGGGGGGGGGGGCCGCGCCGGGGGGGCGGGGCGTGGATGTGCCGGACGGCGTAGTGGCCTGGCAGGAGGGCGAGTGGGGGGCCGAGGTCGGCCATGGGGTCGACGGCCTGTCCAACGGCGAGGGGAGTGCCGGGGGTCATGGGCGGGGGCGAGGGGGGGGGCGACGGCGACGGGGCAGTCGAGGCGGTAGGTGTGGGAGAAGTCGAGAAGGTTGGGGATAGGGGATGGGCTTCGGATTCGGGGGCAGGCTCGAGCGAGTCGGCGGAGAGGGGCGGGGTGGGGAGCGCGTCGGATAGCACATCGCGGATGGCTCTGGTGGGGAGGCGGCGGGGGCTCACCAGGCTGAACATCGGGTCGGTGTTGCCACCGGCCGGAGGTCTGGCGGGGTTGAGGAGGTGCCCGAGTCTGCGGGGGGGAGTACCCGAGCCTGTCGCGGGGTGGGGGGTCATCATTCTACGGGTGGCGAATGGCAGTGGTCTGCCGTAGAACTATGAAGACGTAGCCCCTCTTTAAGTAGATGTGATGCAGGCGATGCTGCAGTAAGATGGGCTACGGTTGAGTAGAAAATTAGCGGGCGTGTTGCCACTGTTGCCGCCGAGAGACGCGCTCATTTATGTCTTCCCGCAGCTCCCTAGCTGCGGCTCCAGCTGCTGCGCGCCGAAGCTGGCGCACCGCCTAGTCAGCTGAGCTCTGTTGTTGCAGTAGAAGGGTGGGAACACGTCATGGTGTGCGAGGACAGCCACTTTTGGGGCGAGCGCGCGCGTTCTCGTGTGGCGCCGAGCCATGGTTGAGGCGGCCTCCAATGGTTGCCGAGGTCGCCGTCCTCTGCACACCGAGTTCGTGGCGCGGTGGGAGGTAGGAGTGTCAGTCGCGAGGACGACCTCGCTGTCCGCAAAATGCAACCCGTGCAATGGCGCCGGCGAGGCCGGGCGTTACAGTAGTGTGTTACAACAGACCGCCGAGGAGAGAAGCTTCTTTGGGGAGAGTGGGTCGAGTCGAGTCGAGTCAAGTCGAGCCGCCCGGATCATTGCGCACGCTGTGTGAGCCAGGCCAGCACAATGTCTAGGTTGTGCTTGGTCTTGTTGCTGGTCGAGTAGCACTGGGGTAAGTTGTGGCTGCGATCACGGCTTACAGAGACGACACGCCCACCGATCTCGGCGAGCCGCATGTCGCGGATCATCTCGTCGACGCCGATGGCGCCGGGTAAGTCGCTCTTGTTGGCGAGCACCAGGAGGGGCACGCCAGCGAGCGAGGGTAACCCGAGGAGCGAGTGTAGCTCGCTCGTCGCTGTGGGTATCTGCTTGGTCTGGCGTCAGCGTTACGTCCGCTCTGGAGGAGAGGTGCAAGCTTACGTCGGCGGCGTCGACGACATAGCTAGAGTCAGCACAGCCTCTTCGAAGAACGCACACAATGACATTCGCACCGCGGCAGTACCGGTCCCACATGCTCCGGAATTTTGGCTGGCCCTGGCGTTAGCGTGTGCCATGGCGGCAATGGTGTGGTGGTGGCGGAGGGGTGGTTGGTAATGTGCTCGAGGGTGTGCGAGGACGTCGGGCGATGTGTACCGCCCGGTCGCGCACACGGCGTTCGGCCTGGCGCCGAGCGCCACCAGATGTCGAAGGCACCCCATCTCACCAAGTGCGTCCATCGCCTATGCCCCATCAATGTGGGGTCCCGGAACGGGTCCAGCCAACAGACGTTGCGCCCCAGGTAACACATCTTGCACCCGATGTGCGTTCCATCGCGGGTCTCACGCCATGTGCGTTCCACCTTCTCCCATCGGTGACTCACAGCAACATCCCAGATCTTCATCGTCACGTTGCCCTTGCGCACTTGGCGTAAGTTGTACGCTACCGTCGGGACGACGTCTTCAGACCATTGGCCCGAGCCGAGGACGTTGACGAGGCTGTGGTGAGCAAGTTGGGTGAGCGCAGGTTGGGGCGGCGCGGGCGAGGTGAGGAGCGGGGAGGGCGAGGAGGTATGTGAAGTGAAGACGACAGCGGAGAGGTAGGGTCGTGGGGGGAGGGGGAGGGAGTGACGGAGGAGGGAGAAGAGGAGAGACGTCGAGGGGTCGATGTGAGCCGCGTCAGCACCACCTCTTCGCAAGCGCGATACGCACGAAGTCTTGCCGCTCGCCTGATGTCAGCTCCTCACATTCAAACCGCAGCTGCCTTCGGACACGTCCCCCAACTCACCTGTAACCCGACAATGGTGACCTCGAGGTGCTTGGCCCAGAATAACGAGCGCAACCAGTCGATTAACCCCTGGAATAACGCCGCCATACTGTAGAACTGGGCGTACGGGACGATGGCGAGTAGGCGGGAGGAGTGGGTGGAGGAAGGTGGAGTGGAGGTGGTGGAGGGGCGATCAGATCGCTGATGCCCGTGGGTCGACTGGTCGTTATCGCGTCGGGCACGGCCGTGTCCGTGGTCAATTGAGCTGGAGCGCCGAAGCCGAGGTTGAGAGAGGAGGAAAGATAAAGGACGCAAAGTGCGAGAGAGTCAGGGAGGTGATGGGAACGGGGCGCCTGGTGGAGGTTGGTGGGGGTGGCGCCGGCGCAGTCCAGATGTCCTCCGAGGTCGCGAATGCTGCCGAGCCGTCGAGATGTCTCTGTAATGGGCGCGCAATGTGCTGCGCCGAGGACCGAGGCCGAGAGTAAATGGGATGCTTGAGATGCAGCGTTGGGTGGCAAGATGCCTGGGTGGGCGGCGAGCATGGTGCGGTGTTTGCGTCATTGACATCGCCGACAGGCACCACCCGACCGAGAATAGTTTTCCAGTTCTGCCGAAGTCACACTCCCATCCATCCTACTGCACTCTTGCAACTCGCTCCTCTCCGCTCTCGCCCATTGAACCTACTCGCACCGAATGCTGCTCGTGTTCGCACGAGGTCGTAACTTTCATGACATCTCTTAAAACACATCGTTATGCTATGCTGCTGCCTGCCACGGCAGTCTCTACTTCTCCACGTTCTCCACGTCCGGCTCGTTTATGACGGGCACGACCATGCGGAGCTTGCTCGACACGATGGGCGTCGTGTCCTTCGGCTTGATTGGGCTCGTGGGTCTGCTGGAGGGCGAGAGGACGGAGCGAGATGAGGCTGAGGCAGGGCGCGCCGGCGTCTGCTTGGACGGGTTGGGCGGGGTGGCTGGCGCTTTGGGGTCGATGCCCTCAAACGGCTTGGTCGCGAGCCACTGCTCCAACCTGTGGCGGTCGGCGCCGAGCGCAAACTGGCGCCAGTGAAAGTTCTCCTGCTGGAGCGCGGTGACGTGCGTCTGCTGTCAGCTATGATGCATACGAGTTAGCTCACCGTTGCCTGCTCGGCGCGCATGCGCTGCTCGAGCGCGGCCGAGCGCCACGCGTCGAGGTTGCTGGCGACCTCTGCCACGTCCGCCTCGGCGCGCTGGACCTTGGTCTCGAGGTAGCTTGTGCGAGCCTTCTCGGCCTTGAGCTGCAACTCCATCGTGCGCTTGGCGTTGGCCTCGGTGTCGGCCATGCGGATCGCCTTCTCCTGCTCGTAACGGACATCGGCGACCGCCTGCGTGAGCTGAACCTTGAGGTCGCTGCGGTCGTTGGCGGCCTGGGCAAGCTGCTATTAGCTTCTGTCGGACCGCTAAGCTTACCTCTGCGCGGAGCTCCTGCGCCTCCTTCTCCAAGGCTGCGATGCGGTCCTGTGCCCTGGCCTCCCGCTCGAGCTCGGCCTCACTACGCTGCTTCTCAAGACCACGCTGGAATGTGAGGCTAAGGTCCCCGAGGTGCTCAACCAGCTTGTCGCGGAAGGTCTTGGTATCGGCCTGGGCCTCAAGGAGCTCCTTGTGTCTGTCCTCGGCGAGCTTGGCGGCGACGTCACGCTGCAGTCAGCTTCAGCTACTGGGTCTGTCAGCTCACCTCCTCCTTGAGCGCCTCGATGGCGGACTGGTGGGCGGCGCTCTGGCGAGCAAGCTGCTCGCGCATCTCGTTGAGCTCCTCTCTCGCGTGCTCCTCCGCCTGTGTAACCTTGGCGAGAGCAGCCGTGGCAGCGGCGACGTCGGCGCGGATGAGAGCGCGCCACACGTCCTCGAGCTCCTTGCTCTTGGCCGCCTTCTCAGCAGCGTCGAGCTTGGACTTAAGAGCAGCGACCTCGCGTTCGGCCTGGGCAGTCTTGGCAGCCTCGTCGCGCAGCTCGTCATGCAGGCGCACGAGCTCATGTCCGTGCTGCTGGTCGAGCTTGACCTGGCGCACCTCGGCCTGCGCTTCAAGTAACGCATCCGTCGCAGAGCGGAGGTCGTACACCGCGTCGTGGGCCTCGGTGTACTCGCCGAACTTGTTCATCATGGCATGCTGCCCGCTTAAGATGGCCGTGAGCATCTCGTGAGGGTTCGTGGTGGTGTCCCCAACTAGAGTGCTGTGGGCGAGTTCGGTCGAATCGGCCGTCGAGGTGCGTGTCTCCTCCTCGATCTTCTGGTGAATCTCTTGGAGGAGCGCCGTGTGGTCCTTGAGGAGCTCTGTGTGGGCCTCGAGAACCTCGGAGACACCCTCGCGCGACTTGGCCTGAGCAAAGTATTCTGCCAGATTTAGCTTCATTCATGCCTGCGACTCACCCTTGATCATCTCGAGCGTGTCGCTCGCCACGGTGCTCTGATTGGCGGCCGCCTCGGCGCGCTTGGTCGACTCGTCGAGGAGCCGCTGGTGGTCACTTCTCGACTGCATGACCTGCTCGCCGACGCCCTTCATGGTCGTGAGCATCTCGACGAGCATCTCGCGGGGTAACACAATGGGAGTGCTTATGCCGCCTGTCTCGGGGGTCGATGGGCGGAGTGGAGTGACGATGTTGTTGACAACAGACAGGCGGCGTGGCGGGGTGCGACGCATCGGGAACTCGGCAGACGTGTCCGTCGTGGTGTACGTGTTAGAGCCAGGCGAAAGGACTGTCGCACCGTGCGGCCAGTTTGGCCACTTCATGGCCATGCTGCCCTCAACGGCGCTGCTCTCCTCGTCAACGGCCGACTCGTCACCGACAGGGCTTTCGTCCCTGCCCTCGCCGTCCTCCGAGTCCGAGTGGCGTCTCTTGTGGGAGTGCGACAGCGAGAGGTGACGCGAGTCGGCGCCAGAGGGAGAGCGCGAGTGCGACTCGGGATGCGGGAAGACCCACTGTCGGAACTTGTTCTCGTCGGCAACCTCGGCGTTCACGTTGGACGAGTGCGGCGTGTGGTGTAAGAACGCGTCCAGTCTCTTCGCCGGCGAAAGGTCCGTAGACCCGGGCGCATAGGACGGGAGGAATGGCTTGGCCTTGGCAGAGAGTATCGTCGGCGCGGATATGTTCCTCTTCATGATGACCGTCTGTATCGCGGGCGGAGGCGGACGAGTGGCCTGGGCCGCGTTCTCGGCGTTGAGCTCGGCAACGGGCCGGGACGGCGAATACCTTCCAGTTGGCATTGGTGGAGGGGTTTGTTGCACCGGCCTGAGAGCGCTGTCGCTTGAAGCGCGGACCCTGTTACCGCCCGCACTGCCAAGGCGGATGGGCATGGACTGGTGGATCTGAACGTCGTTGGAGAGCCCGTCAACTGGCGTGGCGGGCTGAGACCGCCCCGCCCATACCTTTGGCAAGTGCGAGTTCTGTGATGACCGCTTGGCAGTGTGTTTGCCACGGCGAGGCGAGTTACGGCCCTCCTTGGGCGAGTGGTCTGCCACAGCCTGATGTCAGCTTGCGTCTACTCTCGAAAGCTTACCTCTGAGGGCACCGGCTGCAGCTCCGCGTCATCCTCCCGAGGAGAAGCATGCTGGCGGTGAGGAGACACCATGGTATCCTCAACAGGGCTCGCGTCCTTGGGCTTCAGGATCGGGATGGGGTTAGGCTTGCGGATGACGAGAGCGGGCTTGCTGGTGGCGGGGGTGAACTCGAATGGCTTGCCCAGCGAGGCGAATGCGCGCGAGGAAGGAGCCGCGGCGGACAGGTCAAGGGCAGGTGGGCGGAACCCACCGCCAGAGGCTGAGGGGCTGATACGCTGCTTCGGCGCCGGGCCACCAGGCTTGAACTCGAGCGCATTCGGGCGCAGCTGCTTGGTGAACGTGAAGAGGCCGAGGCCGTTACTCGTCGAGTCTTGGGGCATGGGGTCGGCGTCCGCGGGCGTCTGGAAGATGTTGTTGGCGCGTGCGTTACTGGCAATGCGTCTGTGAACCTTGCCGGGGCTGGGCTGTGCGGAGGGAGGACCGAAAGTGAACGTGGACGACGCGTCAGAGCCTTTGGGAGTGTGGCCCATCGTGAACGGTGTTGGCCGGAACGGTTCTGGCTCGGGTGAGGTGGAGAGTGTGGGACGTGGGACGAAGGTGGCGGTGTTGGCTTGCATGCGCTTCGGAGGCGAGAGCCCTCCGGGCTGGGTCGTGGGATTGTGGGATTCGGGAAGGCTGGGGAAAGAACGGACGGGTGACGTCTTGGAAGGCGAGGACTTGGATGGGGACGTAAACACAGTCAGGGGGGAGCTTGACAAAGTTGATGGCACAAAGGAAGAAGAGCGATGGAGAGGCGAGGAAGGTTGTGACCCCGCCACCTCATTCATGTCGTCGCTTGTGGCCTGCGACCCCCGCCGGGATGCCCTTGGCTCCGCTTCGCCAGTCGTCAGCCGTTCGGCTAGGGTGGTCACGTCTGCGTCGCCCTTGAGCTCCTCGTCAGCCGAATTGACTGGCTCGTGGTCGTCACCTTCATCCTGTCTAGTCCTCTCACTGAGCTTGCCACCGTCTGGGCGGATGAGTTGCTGGAGGTCGCGGTTGATAGCGGGCGACACGTTGTTCGAGCGGTTGCGCCACGATCCGTCCTCGTCCTCGGCCGGAGCGGCCTTGGCTGGCTCATCTTGGGTAGACTGGGCAGAGGGGCGACGGGGGCCGAAAGCCCAGTGCGCGGAAGGAGGCTGCTGAGGAGGCTGAGGAATTCTGCTGGATGGGCGAGGAGCAGCCGGTGCAGCAGGTGCGGGCGCAGAAGCAGGAGCAGCCTGGGCAGCTCCAGCCAGCTTGAGAGCGGCAAGGGCCTCCGCGAGGCTCCCCTGGGACATGGCGTGGTCTATCGACGCCTGCGTCACGTGGGTTATGCCTCTGAACGGCGACGACGAGCCTGAGTTGGAGTTGCTGATCGGAGGCGAAGTCGGCTGGCGGATCGGGGAGGCAGTCTGGCGGGCCGGAGATGGCGTCTCCCGCGAGGGGGTGGTGGTCTGACGGGGCGGCGAGAACATGACGGGCGGCGAGAGGGGCTGGCGCACGGGTGACGCGAATTGCTGAGCAGCGGCAAACTGCGACGGAGGTGAGAGAGGCTGGCGTGCCGGCGACCCGAATACAAACTGCGATGGAGGAGAGATCGGCTGGCGCACAGGCGAAGCGAACTGCGGAGAAAACTGCGTCGGCGGCGAGACGGGCTCCTTGGCGGGCGACTGGCGCTTCGGCGAAGACTGGCGGCTCGGCGAAGTCTGGCGAGACGGGGAAGCCGACGAAGCCGACGAGGGGAATGACTTGGGCGAGACGACAGCCGCGAGGTCCCCCGAGTTCGCCGGCGGCGTCGCGGAGGTGGTCTCCTTGCGCTCGTCATCCTGGCCGACGCTCTTGACGCTGCGGGTGGCTTCCTCCGAGGCGGCCTCGCTTGGGGCAGGGCCATCGACGGGCGACATGCTTCCATCCGCAGTTGTGCTCTGGGTGAGACGGGTGGGGGTAGACGGGGCGGCATCGGGGTCTCTGCGCGATCTACCCTGGCGTAACATGCCACCCAACGAGCGCTTGAGGAAGGGGTTGGCCGCGAGGCCCGAGAACGACTTGCGGAATGGCGAGGGCATGGGTGATGCGATTTCGCTCATGAGGCGGTCTATGACAACAGTCTGACCGCCATCGTCCCCTTCAACAACGGCCTGCTGCTCGGCACCGAGGACGACTTCGCGTAGAGCGGCATGCTCGTCGTGCTCCAGAGCTGCACCCTCTGAGTAGAGCTTGGGCTTCGGTCTGGGAGTGGCAATCGCCATGTCGTCACCAGCGCCCGAGTCGCCGAGTGGGAGCGTGAGAGTCGGCTTGGGGGGCTTGGGCTTATCGGTGACCTTACCGACCTCGCTGGTGGGCGAGGCCGTCTCCGTCTTCTCGGAGGCGTGCTCGAGTTGCTCGCCCTCGCCGAACTCCTCGGCGATGGGGGAGAAGTGGTGGCGCGGGACATCGTCCGAAGGCGTGGCACTGCGCGTGGGAGGACCCTCCCACGCAGTGAACGCCGGTGGCGAGTTGGAGAGCGACGAGCTCTCGAACGCCGTCTCCCACTGGCTTGAGCCAGGGGGCGAGGTGTGCATGCTCGCCTCACCCGTGGGCGGGGTGCTGGGGTTGATGCTGTCCATGGGCGAAGGAGACGTCGGGGGCGAAGGAGTGATGTTGTCAGAAGTCTTTGGTGTATCTACATTTTCGGTGGTTGGCTTGTCGGTATCGTCAACCTCCATCGCGTTGGGGGAGGGGCGCAGGGCATCCCAGTTGCTCTGCTTCCATCAGCACTTGTACACGTTCACACGACTCACTTCCTCGGGCATGGCAACCCTCACTTCCTTGCCCTTCCAGGTGACGACCTTGTACGCAGAGGGCGGTGTGGCGACCTGGGGAGAGAACGACTTCTCGACCTCGGACAGGTCGTCTGAAGTGGGCGACAGAGGAAGGGGGATCGAGTGCGGCGTAACGCCGACCTGCATGGGAGGCCAAGGGAAGGCTTCCTTTCGAGGAACGCGCTCAGCAACGGCCTCCGTGTCCATGTCCTCGCCCTCCCCGTCTGCCTTCGCGGGTAACTCGTCTGCAGGCGTGTCGGGCGGGCTATACTTTGCCGGGGGCAGTGCGACGTTGACCTGGTTGCCGTTGTGCATGATCGCGTCCTTGAGTGCAGTAGCCGCCGCGGCCTTGGTAGCAGCGTCTCCGGCCTTGTCTTTGTTCCCCTTGCCCGAGCTGTCGGAAGGCTTACCCTTCGCACTGCCCGCCAGCGGGCTGCTGGAGCGAGATGTGGCGCTGGGGGTAGGAGTGGGCTTGAGCGACGAGCCCGGGCTGGGCCGCAGCTCCTCAAAGGTTCTCCCTCCAGGGCCGCCCAAGATCGCCTTCGGGGGGGGACCCAGGCGCTGCTGAGTGGAGGTGCTCCGAGTGTGAGACTGGGACAGCTGCGACGGCGTGGTCACGGCACGGCGGGTGACAGGGCTGGGCGGAGGCATGGGACCACCGCCGAGCTGGGTGCCACCGAACGGATTGGGGCCTTGACGCGTGAGGGGGCTGCCTATCGGCATAGACAGGCTCGAGTGTGGGAAGTGGCCGAGCGACTGAATACCGGCCGAGTCGAGCGTGTGCGCGCGCTGGTTGTAGGGAAGGAGCGCGGGGGGCGTACCAGGGGGCGGGCCGGGGGTGCCAGGGAGGCGGACAAGGGCGGGGGAGACGGGTCCAGCGCCAGCGGAGAGCGGGATATCGGTGAGGATCGCGAGGTTGGCGCGGTTGCGGAGCGTGGCGGACGGGTTTGAGCGGTGGTCGATGTTGGTCACGTTGGGGATGCCGGGGTGGCCCATGCCGATGGGGCCCTCGCCTTGGTAGCGCTGGCGTTTCGAGGCGTGGGCGCTGTCACCACGGCCGTGGCGCCCTCCCATGTTGGCGGGAATGTTGGCGGGCGTGGGGCTGAACGCGCCCGGCTGCTGCTGCCAGAACGGGTATGCACCGGGGAAGGCGCCTGGCGGGAGCGAGACCGAGCCGCCGGGCTGGATCGAGATGGACCCCGGCTGACCGGGCTGGTGTGTGAACGAGTGCTGGTGTGCCGAGGTGGGGGGGGTGCCGGCGCGCCAGCCCCCGGGGGGGCCGCCGAAACCAGAGTCCTGGCGCGTGTGCGGGGGCATGGGCATGGGGAATGGGAACGGCGCGTTGGCTTGCTGGTGCTGCTGCTGGTGCTGCGCGGCGGCCCCGGCTGAGGCCTTGCGCCGCTGCTGGCGGTTTCTCCCTCCGCTCATGGCTGGATCACTGGGGCGTCAGCTGCGTGCGTGAGAGGGAGGGAGGATGTGCGTGTGTGTGTGGGTGCTTACGAGGAGGGTGTGTTTGACGAGTGTTACCGTGCCAACGGTGGGTAAAAGGGAAGGTGAGTGGACAGAATGGTGTGGGTGTGGAAAGCCAACGCTGAGCGCGAGACCAGTGGTTAGACTGGAGTCGTGGTCGACGGGCGGGGGACGTGGGTATGGTGATGAGGTACAATGCGATGTGAGAGAGAGAGAGAGGAGAGAGAGATATGTGAGGAGGATGCGAGAGCAGCGATGAGAAGAAGAGGTCCATGCTGAATGCAGAGTGTGAGGAGGGCAGGAGGGCAGGAGGGCGAGCAGGATGACTGGTGATGGTGATCCGAGCGTTGACACTCGACACCCATCCAACGTTGCACTCCTTCCCTCCCATTCCCTCTCATCTCGCTCCTCCTTCTGCCCGTCCTCTCTCATTCCCTTGCCGCCACCACGCCTCCCTTGGCGCCGCACCTTGACCCCATCATTCCGCACGTATCAGACGCCACTGACACCGATCGAAACTCACCGGGGTTGTCGCGCAGCGCGGCACGTCGTCGCGTGTGCAGCGCTCCGCTTCGCGCGCAGGACTGGGCAAGGTGGGTGGACTCACTCGTCTGCCGCTCACAGATCCCTCGTGCTGGCGCTCTGGCCCATCTTGGGAGTGTGAAGGTGTGAACGCCTCGAGGGCCCGAGGACGCGAATGGCCAGCTGCCGGAGACCGCTGGATGGCCCGTGCGGCACCATCCCTAGACCCCGTGCGCGCGCCATGATTCACCAAGCCCTAGGTCGCAGGGTGACTGGCCCGCTCTCGCCCCTCGCCAACAGTCTCCTCGTGCTTCATCCATGTCTGGCCTCTCGTTTCGTGTCGTCCTCGCGTTTCGGTCTGCAGGTGCGAATGTGCTTTGGCCGCGTCAGGACAAGTGGACAAAAGCGAGATCAAAAGAGGTACGGCCCGAGCGCGTGCTCCGGCGGCAGCGCGCGGCGTTGGCCGGAGCCGACGAGTGGCACTTGTTTGAGCCCACCATGCCCACCCACCATGTTAAGACCATCACCGAGATGCATCTTATCAGCCCCGACCAGATGAGGATGGCGGGAGCGCCATCCCACCACCCTCCGTGCCCCCGTCCCACGCCGCGGACGACGTCGGCGGTCGGCCTACGTCATCCTCATGTGTTCCGGTGGACCACCTCCACTACGCCTCCCCCCCGCCACCACATTACGAGCTAGAGTCAGCGCGGTAGTGACCATTTCGACGCCTCCAGACAACTGAGAAACACTTTGATGTCGCCATGACCACATTCGCACCCATGGCCGCTCACCCCCATCAAGCGCGTCCCGCAGGCCCGCGGCCTCGCGTCTGCACCCCGCGGTCTGGGTCCAGCACGCCGAGCGCGCCTTCTACGCCCAGGACATCGAGGCTGCTGGGGACACCTGGCGTCGACGTCCCTCCCCCTCCTGCTTACGTGCTTCTGCGTGATGACCTTGCGACCGCGAACATCCACGCGCCGAGCGCACCACTATCTCCATCCCTGGCGCAGACCGCTCCTGCACCGAGCAGACAACCACCTCCGCCCCCAACAGAGACCGCCCGCCCGTGGGCAGGTATGCCGAGCGGAATGAGCGCCGACGAGGAGGCCGCCGACCCGGAACTGGCTGAGGCAATGCGCCAGAGCCTATGGCTTCAGAGGAATCCATCCGCTGCACCCACTGAGGGGAGGACAGGCATCTCCGACGCAGAGGATGCATCACCTCCCCCGCCGCCGAAGGACACTCCTCCCAAGACCGCCGTGCCCTCGACCGCACCTCCAGAGCCCTCCCCTCTAACCCCCCTTGCAACTCGTCCGCCCAAAGCATCAACAGCCGCGACCCCGCTCGTCACCGCCCCACCAATGGTGGAGAGCCCCGTCGCCGGCCCCTCCACCCCCGGCCCCCACCCACACCCCAACCGCCCGGCCGCCATCACCAAGCACCACGAGACTGTGGAAGGCAAGACGCCAATCGACCGCACACTCTACATCGACCCCTGCCTCCGGCACAACCTCTTCACGGTCCCCGCCGCCGTGCGCGCCACCACCGACACGGCGCTGACCGCCGCGAGCGCCTACGGCGACGGCAGCTTTAACTGGGCGACGGGCGCGCCGATCGGGGGCATGGCCGCCCTCGCGAAGCACTACATCCTCCCCGCGGACGTGCGGGTCGAGGCGGAGAACGGGGGTGTGACACTGCATATCGGTGTCGTTGATGAGGTGGGGTCAGCGGAGCCCACCCCTCCCCCAACGCCCGGGCCCGCCGGGAAGGGCAAGTCGCAAAGTGTCGACGGGGTCAAGAAGAAGCAGGGCCGCACCAAGGCCCGCGTAGAGGTGACCACGAACCGCGGCGGCGTCGAGTTCGACCTCGTCGAGCTGTCCCCCAACCGGCAGATCGACATCTCCATCGAGACGGGGCGGGGCGACGTCCTCATCCTCCTCCCCCCGACCTTCCACGGCCCGGTCCACCTGACATGCGACGAACCCGAGCTGCGTCCCCTCCTCGCTTCCCAAGCCGCCGAGCTCGTCAACCCGTACGAATCGGTGTGGACGACGCACATCACGCCGCTGGGCGTCGCGCCGCGGCGCAAGAAGCTCAAGGGCGGGATCAAGCACGGGATCATGCGCGCGATCGCGAATTACGTGCCCGAGGACTTTCGCGAGGTCGAGTACGCCGACATGCCCGTGAGCGAGATGGCCGCGAGCGGGGTGGCCGGGCTGCAGAAGGGCGCGCATAGCCGCATCGTGGTTAAGAGCTCGGGGGGGAAGGTCGTGCTCGGGTATCGCGGGGGCGCGGATGAGGAGGGCGTGCGGGATGAGCTGAGGGTGGGGGCGGCAGGGAGGCGGAAGCACTGGTGGACGTTGTAGAGGATGTATTCGGTAGCATGCTGTACCCTACAAGCGGCGCAGAGACTCTACTCATCACTGTCACGGAGCCGCGCAACCTTCCGGGTTGGCTCGATACCCCGGCCTGCAACACAGGTGCTGATCGTAGCATGGTGCCACACCAAAGGCCAAGTGGACGACCTCCACCGACCTCCACTTCCCACCTCCATTGTCCCCCACGCCACTGACGCCGTTCACCCTGCTCCCACCACCTATCCGCCTCTCTCTCGCTCTCATCAGCCCGCTCCTCACTCTCTCCATCTCTCTCGTCTCTTCCTCTCTCTTGCATCCACCTTCTCTCTCACACACCCGTCTTTCTCTCCCCCCATCCCATAATGCCGACCTCCCTCCTGATAACCGGCACAACCGGCGTCGGCAAGACGGCAACCGCCTCCGCCATCTCCGCCCTCCTCCGCTCCCGGGGCACCCCGCACGCGCTAGTCGACCTCGACCGCATCCGGGACTTCTGCCCCGCCTCCACATCGGACCCGCATAACGAGGAGCTCGGCCTCCTCAACCTGGCCTCGATCGCGAAGAACTACCGCGCCGCCGGCGCAGACGTGATCATCATAGCCACCGCCGTCGAGAGCGCGGAGATGTGCGCGCGCCTCGCCCAGGCGAGCGGCGTCTCTGAGGGTGACCTCGCCGTCGTCCGGCTCGTCGCGCCCGCCGAGGTCGTGCAGCGCCGCCTGGAGAGCCGCGCCGCCGCGGGAGGCGAGACGGAGGACGAGGTCGCGTGGTCGAAGCGGAGGGCGCCGGAGCTCGAGGCGATCATGGAAGAGGCGGAGATCCCGGGGGCCGTAGTGAGCGCCGACGCGCCGCTGCTCGATGTCGCGGCGCGGGCCCTGCGCGAGCTCGAGGAGCTCTAACGCGACCAGTGCCACGCGCCGTCCTTATCCCGCCCTCCCTCCGAACACTCCCGACTCCGCCGACCCCGCTCTGGCCCAACTCCTGCCCAACGGCTATGAGGTCACGCCCGCCTCCTGCTCGGATCTCCGCAAGATCTCTTAATTCAACCCATTCTGCCGGACATTCCTCGGCGTGCCGGGGACGAGATAAGATGTGCGCCGCCTCGTCCGCGACTAGGCTTGCGCGCTCCACACGACAAGATCACGAGACGCACGGATGAACGGTCGAGTGGCTGGGACGGCAACCGTGGCCGCCGCTTATAGAAGCGCCGAGCTTCCCAGCGGGCGTTCCGCAACCCCACCCACCTCGCCACCATGAACTACCAAGAGGAACACGCGCACTCGGGCCACCCGTCGGCCGCGTCGACGAACGCCATGAACCTCGCTGCGGACATGCGGGCGGCGGCGCGCGAGCACGAGGCCGCCCACGACGAGCGGATGAACAACGACCACACGCCCGAGGCGACGCGCGTGCTCAACGAGCGCGAGATGCCCGCCCCCGCCGCACGGCACGCCCTCGCGGGCGAGGGGGAGGGGCTGGCGGTCCCGAGACGGTTCTCAGACTTTAGCAAGACGCCGGACCTGTTCCGCCACACGCCCGTGTAGGGGCCTCGAGCAGGCGGGCTGGAGGCACGGATGACGACGAGTCGACGGGATGGGCGCGATCAAAAGGCAAGACGAGCGGGGCGCGATCAAAAGGCAAGACGAGCGGGGCGCGATCAAAAGGCGAGACGGGTGAGGCGGCGAGCAGGTAGTGTTGAGGACTGGACGGAAGGACGAGCTGCACAACGTAGGACGCATGCACAGACGTGAGCGGGACAGAATACCTGTACATCCCTCTATGCTCTACTTCTTCTTCATTAAGCCCTTCTGCAGCCACTTGGGCATCTTGACCTCGCCCGCCTTGCCCGTGAGCTTCTTGGGCTGCTCAGCCGGCTCCTTGACCGCCGGAGGGGGGAGGGGCGCCGCCATGGCGCGGAGCTCGTCCTTGAGCGGTGCGGGGTACTCGGAAGCTTGTGTCAGCTGACCAAGCCTTCGGCAGCTGAAGGGGCCCCTCCAATGTGTTTCCGAATGCTGGACGCCGACTCACAGTTCATCGCCGCGTCATCCCACCGCACGAGCAGCATGCTCTGCGGCACCAGCCCAAGCTCGCTGAGCGTCTCCTTCCCTCCAGAGCCGCCCTGCATACCCGCGGCGTTCGGCCCGCGCTGCGGCCCATTATGGGCCTGGACAATGCGCGTGCGCATAGCGGGGTTGATGTGCTTGGCCGCTGGGGGCTGCGGGACGGGACGCTCGGGGAAGGTGGTGCGCGGAGGCTGGTAGAAGGTGAAGGGCTTGGTGTCGGCGTCGGACGAAAGAGACTCGCGCACGAAGGCGTACACCGGCTGGATGCTGGTGTGAGCGGAACTCAGAGATCCGGAAGCTCACGGGGAGGACGAGGGGAAGGTGCTCTGGATCTGCGTGCCGTCCGAGAACTTGATGCGGATCGTGGCCTGTTGTCAGCTTGACCTTGGACCTTCACCAGCTGCCGCACGTCCGAGAGCAAGAACAGTGAAGTGGAAGGGCGGGGTGCACTCACGTTGGGCCACTTCTCCGCCTTGCGCTTCTCGGCGGCGGCGCGCTCCGCGTCCCGGTGCTTGGCTGTAAGCAGCGGCGCCTCGTTCAACTGCTTCGACCGCCCGACAATCATCGACTGGTAGCTCTGCACGTCCGATATGGTGGGCTCGTAGAACGACGCGTCGGGCTCGGGGGCTGAGGTCAGCTTGCACCTCAGGCGACGCAGCTGGGGAAGGTGGGAGGGGCCGGGGAGGGTGGGAGAAGCGGAGGCGGTGAGGGAGGGAGGGGGCGAGAGCTGGGTACGCAGGCGGTAGCTCCACGTCACGGGTGCGCAGCTGGCGCGAGCAGACTCACGCTTCGAGGATTCATCGGCGGGGCGGAAGACCTGCACGTTGGCGGAGGAAGGTGATGCCAGAGGAGGCGACACGGGTGGCGCGGGCGAGGGGATCTGAGAGGTGGGGGCGCGCCCTGTGGATGGGGACGAGAGGGGTGGCGCCGGCGACTCCTCGGGCTGTGGTGTTGGTAATGGCGCACTCATATCTACAGTTGACGTGTTGGCGTTCAGATGGAACAAGAGGAAGAGTGAGGAAGGGAGGAAGGGAGGAAGGAGAGGCAGTGACCGAGGAGGGGTGGATGGATGACAACGCGTGCAAGCCGCTGAGCGAGCGCAGTGCGGGGCCTAATTTTACGTAAGCGTCCGGCTTCTGTCAACAATGTTCCTCCAGGCCTCCAGCATTCTCTAGTTGTATGCATCTAGTGTCTGTAGATTGTATCGTAGCGCTGCAGCTACTCCGGGGTCGAATATCTACGCCTCCTTGGCCATCCGGATCCGCTCGTTCTTGAACGCCCAGTCGACGGCGAGCTCGACGTCGTCGCAGATCGCCGAGGGGATGTGGCTTGGCTCGCCACCCTGGTACACGCCGGTGCGGAGGAGGATCGAGTCCCAGCCGAAGTTGTTCGCGCCCCAGATGTCTGATGTCAGTTGACAGAGCTACTGCTGACTCACCAGAAAGCGGGTTGTCTTGGCGGGCGTTAGTATCTCGTGCAACTCATCCCGGTGACATACCTCCGACCATGTACCTGCGGTTAGCTTTCAACCACATGCCGTCGAAGCTACCTACACGTTCAGGTCCTGGTCCACCCCGCGCAGCTCCTTGACGCGCCGCCGGAGCATCGTGTCGGCAAACTCGTAGGTCAGCCGGTGTGGCTTGCCGATCTGCGTGAAGGGCAGGTCGAGGCCCGTGGCGGCCTTGTATACTGCGCCGCAGGAGAGGGAGAATGCGCCCATTCCCAGCCGAACGATGGGGTAGTCGCTGATGTCAGCTATCTTGAACAACAGACAGCTCACGACTTCCACTCCAAGTCAGGGTTGGAGAAGAACAGGGGGATCTCGCCGCCAGGCTTCTGGATGTGTCGGTCCTTGCGCATGGTGCCGAGAAGACCGCCCTCAGACTGCATCAGCTCGTTGATGATCGACATGTCGCGGCCCCAGTCGTAGGAGTCGTGCACCACGAAGATCGCGCTGATCGGCGTGGTGGTGAAGTCGACGTCGTGCTGGTGTCAGCTTGAGTTGGGACACGCCTAGCAGACGTACGCGGACAAGCTCCTCGTCAGCGGGCCCGAACTTGTACCGGTCCCAGATGGAGCGGTTCCAGTGAATGATGTCGTGCGGGAGGACGGCCTTGCGCAGGCCGTAGGACTCGCCGACCTTGCGCGCGGCGTCCTTCGGCCCGCCGATACAGAGGACCAGCTTGTCCGCGTACTCGGCCATGGCGGGCTTCATGGGCGTGTGGCTCTGCACGAGCTGGTTCTCGGTGAGCTGCGGTCAGCTGCAGTACGATGCCGAGCAAGCTGAGTCACACACATCGATGCCGAGGTCGCGCGAGAGGAGCTTCACTCGTTCAGAGTCGACCACGCCGCCGCCATTCGTCATGAGGAGGAAGGGAACAGGTCTGAAGTGAGCGATCATCACCATATGGCAGCTGCGTTTGGAATGGTACCAGCTGCCCTGCCGACTCACCGTGGCAGCTGCCCGTCCTGCCCGGTGAGCAGCTTCATGACCCGCTTCGCCTGGGGCAGCACAAACTTGCCCTGCTTGAGCACGCCGTCCTGTTGTTAGCTTGACACGGGCCTCTCGAAGCTCACAATGTCAAAGGCAAAAGCCAGCTTGTCGGGGAAGGGCGCGTAGTTGGCTGTTGTCAGTTGCGCTTGAGCAGTGGCCAACTCACTGCTGAGCGCACGCCGCCCAGCGAGGCGGGGGAGGACCATAACTGGCCGCGCAGCAAAGATCATGGTATCTGGGCCGAAGGTATTGTAGAGCTTGAGAAGAGGGAAGGTGCGAAGTGAGAAAGATGGAAAGATGAAGCCGAGGTGAACGTTCGTGCGAGATGGCACTACTCACCAGCCCAGGCACGGGATCTGGAGTCCCCGCCGGGATCAAATATTCTTGGAGCAAAGATTGGCCACCCAAGCCGCCCATGAGCTAGCGCTGTCATCAACAACCACTCGACATCCGGCACAGCATGGGCGACAAGGAGAAGAAGGGCAAGAAGAAGGCCGTCGTCGCGGACGAGGGCGCGATCGACGACATCTTTGCGGCGCCCAAGCCCAAGAGCAAGAAGAAGGGGGCGGAGGGGAAGGAGAAGAAGGCCAAGGTGGAGGAGGCAGCCAAGCGGAGCGAGGTGAAGAAGGTGAAGAAGGAGGGGAAGGAGAAGGGGGAGAAGAAGGAGAAAAAAAAGAAGGTGTTGAAGGAGGCGGAGGAGGAGGAGCCGGGTGTGGAAGAAGTTGTCGACCCGTCCGTCGCTGTCGTCGCTGCTCTTGGGCGCGCGAAGGAGGCCCGGGAGTCTGGGAAGCGCGATCGCAAGGAAGTCGAGGATGACCGCGCATGGCGCGACAGCCGCGGTGACGCCGACCGTAAGTTGTGCGGACTGTCCCACGCTGACAGCAGGCAAGCGCACGGAGGAAGGATTCTTCGTGTTCAAGGAGGCAGAGCTCGGCATCGACCCCGAGGCCGGCGGCACGCCGCTCTGCCCTTTCGACTGCGACTGCTGTGCGTCTCTCCTCTCAACGGTGCTGACCCCAGGCTTCTAATTGTACAAACGTCATGCCCATGCCTATATGTACTCCTATCCCATTTCGGCTCACGTAACCATATCTGGCGTCAGCTGCGTCAGGCGGGCCGAGCTCACAGAAGTAGTCGTCGACGAGCGGGAGGTATCCGCCGATGAGGTCGCCCGCGAGGGAGATGAGCGGGATGCGGCCAAGGAAGTTGATAAAGCCCACGACCTTGGGGCGCGTCCACCCGATCCACATTGGGCCCTGGAGGAAGAAGTGGGACGCGATGCGGCGGTCCGCGTGCGCGTAGTGGTCGGCGAGGAGGGTCGAGTCGCCAATGGGCGCACGCAGGCGGCGCGAGAGGAGCTGCATCGCGATCGGGACGGCGAAGGGCCACAGGCTGCGGCTGAGCGTCGGCAGCGACGCGGGGTGGTACTGTGCGCGGTTGGGGGCGCGCTGATGTCAGCTTCCAAAAGGGCTCATCAGCAGACACTCACCGATGCACGGACGAGGAGGATAACCTGGACGAGGATCGCGGTCGAGGAGAGGAGCTCGGCGGCCATCTCGGTCCCCGAGCTGAGCTCGGGCACGAGCATGAGCGGGTGCGCGAGGTACTCCTCGGGCAGGGAGCCGATGAGGGGGTAGAGGTGGTTCCTGAGGGGCGCGCGGGTTGCCACGGCGCCGAGAACGGGGCGGCGCTCGCTGCCGCCGCCCTTCTTCTTCTCGCCCGAGGCGGAGCGGGGGAGGAGCTTGTCCTGGGGCACGGAGGCAAAGTCGAACTCGCGGCGCGGGGTCGGCGGGTTGAGCACGGGCCGCCGCGTGATGGCAATGATGAGGAGGCGGAGGATGGTTCTGCATCAGCCCAGTTGTGCTGGAACTCACTTGACGCTCTCGATGGACATGACGACCTTCCACCGGATGCGGTCTCCTGCGCGGCGCTTGGCCACCATCTCACTCAGCAACTCAATGTACGTGATGGTAGTCAGGGCGCGCGATGCGCGGCGGTATGTGTTGCTCCGCTCGCTCCAGTAGCGTGTGTAGCGTGCGTGTTCGCTGGGCGCGGGGAGGATGGGCGCGAGGCGCGGAACAGGCGGGAAGCCGGGCTGGCGGACGGTGGAGGGCCCGCCGCCGGCCTCGGGCGCGAACGGGTGGGGCGGGAGTGAGAGGGCCGCAGGGATGCGCTTCTCCAGCAGCCGGTCGTGCACGCTGCTCACCACCGAAAGGAGGGCGTATACTGGATTGTCAGTGGGGATGGGCGGGGCAACTCACGCCCCTCTGAGGCAATGTCGGCGTCGGCAAAGCGGCCGGGGAGGAACCATGTGACATTGCGGATGGCGCTCTCGACCGTGTTGACGGTGCTGACGTTGTCGAGGAGGAGCTGCTCGTAGGCCTGTACGAGTTGGCTCATGGTAAAGAGGGTGGGGCTAGAGTTGGAGATGTGGAAATGACGATGAGAGGGTTGGATGGTGGGAGGGGTGCATGGCCGGTGGAGAGTCGTCCGGGTGGGCGTTGCCGGTCGGCGCCAGCGGAGCGCGGCCTTTTGATCCCGTCATAGCCGGTACATTTGATGAACAGGCGAGTTCTAATGCTACTCTGGCGCGTCATCGTCATTGCAATCTCCGCTGGGTACTCCAGCGTCGGCGCTGCAACGCAAGACAACGGCGGCGGGCCCGCTGTCTCAGCCCCTATCTGCGTCGCTTGGACGTCCGCCGGCGCTGTCGCTGATTACCCGCCTGTCAGACACCCGCCGATCGTCATAATCACCACATCGTGAGCGACTCAGGACTCGTTGCCCGCAGCGTTACATACTCCCTCCTGGCGGTCCAGCCTGGCTTATCCATAGAGTACTGTATCTTCAGAAATTTCTCAGCACCCAGGCATCGATGAGCGCAACAAGGTGACACTGTTGCTCAACATGCTCTGCGGGGGCACGTGCGGGTGGGTGCCCCTCCAGCAAGCTGAGAAGTTGCGATCGTCGCCTTGGATAGGTGGGCGCGACCCTGTCTGACGGACACGAGCTGTTCTGTGCCAGCTGCCATGTTTGGCACTCCAAGTCAGAGTTTGGCTAGCCATCTACCACAAGTGCATGCATAGGCAGTCGATTGTGAGCTGTGCGCCTTGCAAGGAGGAGGCTTGAACGATGCTGGAGCTTGTAGAGGTGCCTAGTGCCTGCCTGTCAGCACCCAGCAGTATCTTGGCCCTCGCTTCTGTCCACCCAACCGTACACCCCCCGCCGTTCCTCGCTCAACACGGACCACCTCGAACCGGATCACCGTCACTTCTCCTTTCAATCACCTCTGTCCAGTTGTCCAGAGTCTCAAGCGTCGACCGTTGCTGTTGCATGTGTAGCCAGTGGTGAGTGGAACAATGGCCCGCCTAGCGCGTGGCGCATATATCAATGAGCGCTGTCCCTGACACTCCCCGCTCCCTCAACCGCGCATCGCCCGTCCTCCATCGCCATTCCTCACCTCTCGCATCTCCTTTCCCACCTTTTGCCTCATTCCGCTTCGTCCGTCGACGCCGACGCCCCCGTCTGCCGCCTGCTACGCGTCGACGCGACTCCCCCCAATCTCACACTCTTCCACTTCCCCGACACCGTCACTTGCACCAATGGCCATGTACGGCGCCCCCTTTGGCGCCGGACAGCGCAGCTCGCACTTTGAGAGCGCGCAAGAGGCCAACGACATCTACAACCTGTACGGGCGCGACAGCTGGGCGTCGGCATCCGACTCGCACCACGTTCTCCCCCACCAGGCGCGGGACATGCACGGCGACCAGGAGGAGCTCGAGGAGCTCGACGCAAGCCAGTACTCTGACGACGACGATGAGGTGTACGCGACCCCACGTCCGTTTGAGGCGAGCGACTACGTCTCAGTCCCGCTGCAGCAGCAGCGTTCGCGCGACGACGAGTGGGAGTTTGCGCGCCCCTCGACTGCGCAGGACTTTACGCGGCAGGACGACGAGTGGAGCGTCGGCGGGCACTCAGAGGCCGGGCAGCAGAACCCACCCGTTGGCGTCGCTGTCGGCCAGGCCCTCACGCACGACTATGCGCACCCCGCACAGCGGCATATCGTGCCCCACCAGCTGGCGCAGACGTGGACCGCTGAACCAGTGACACCCGAAAAGACGCCGCGGTCAAGCCGCACGCCAGACACTCCTGATGTCGTGGTGCACCAGTCCCCCGACCCACCAGAAGAGCGGCGCTCCTCGTCCGCCATACCACTCCGTTTACGTGTTGACAGCTCGCCACAGACCCCACCGGGGTTATCGCCGACTGAGGCGACGTCCCCCATACACCCGAGTATCGCGCGCATCGCCGCCTCCCCGCGCAACGGCTCCCAAGTGTCCAGTCTCGCGGCATCAAACACGTCCCTCGTCTCATCACAGTACCCTGGCGAGGACACCGATGCGTACCACGTGCGCTCTACGTGTGAGTCTGGACAGCTGATGCAGACATTCACGAGCTGACAGCAGATGCGCGCCTTGACATTGAGGGTGTGTACGGTGACGGGTGGGACGAGGGCGTCGAGCGAACGCGCGGCGGCATAGGCACGGGTTCGCGTGTCACCACGACGTGGCCCGAGACGGGGATAATGAGCGACCAGGAACGCCAGTTTATCAAGAGCCTAGACCGCTACGGCTTCGTGGACGCGAACACAAAGACAAGGTCGGAGCACCGGTTAGTACGCGTCCCTGCGGCGCGCTTTAAGTCCCATCCCAAGGTGACAGCGAAGACCGCCGGCGAGGTCAAGGTGCCTACCGCGAAGGGGCCACCACCCTCGCCGCCAGCCGTGCCGCCCGGCGGGCCGAGCCGCGCCGACGAGGCGCGCCACAAGAAGCGGGAGACCGAGCGCGTGGGCAAGTGGATGGCGATGATGAGTGTCGCGGAGAGGGACGAAGGGCGGAACGTCATAGGGTGGCGCTGGAGCTCGACCGAGGGTGGGAAGCACACCACGCGCGTGTGGAAGGGCATCCCCGACAGGTGGCGGATGGCGGCGTGGTGGACGCTCGCAGAGGCTGCGGCCGACAACGCCCGGCGGAAGGGCGAGCGCGTGCCGGCGCACGACGCGCTCGAGGCCGACTACACAGTGCGCAAGGACCTGCCGAGCACCAACGATGTGCAGATCGACCTCGACGTGCCCCGTACCATCTCGGGGCATGCGCTGTTCCGCACGCGCTTCGGGCACGGGCAGCGCGCGCTCTTCCATGTCCTGCACGCGTTCTCCCAGTCCTGCGGGACCTGCGGATACTGCCAGGGCATGGGGAGTGTAGCCGCGACGCTCCTGTGCTACTTTGAGCCTGAGGTGAGCTGGCGCCCTTTCCGTGCTAACCTCAGCGCACGTACTCGCTCATGGTGCGCCTGCACGACTTATACGACATGCACGGGATGTTCGCCCCCGGTTTCCCAGGCCTCCTCGAGACCTTCTACGTCCAGGAGCGCTTAATGGAGTCGATCCTCCCGGACGTGTACACGAGCTTTGTGAGCCCCCCTCCCGCCTCGGCTGACCACAGAAACGCAACATGATCTCATCGTCGGCCTGGGGTGCCAAGATCTACATCACAATGTTCGTCAACGTCGTGCCCTTCAACACGCAGCTGCGCCTCTGGGACGCCCTCTTCCTCGACGGTATCGACGTCATGATTGTTGCCGTCATGGCCCTCCTCTGGGCGTTTAGGCGCGAGCTCGCCCACCCGTCTGCGGACTTTGAGAGCATCCTAAGCCTCCTGAGCAGCTACTACGTGCCCGAGGACGAGGACGCCATGCTCGAATGGATGCGCCGCTTACTCTGGCAGCCGGGGGTGCGCGAGCTCATCATCCACTGGCGCCGCGAGTGGCGTAGAAAGGTCGAGCAGGGCGTGAGCGGGGAGGCGCTGCTGTAAAGCGTCAGCGCGCAGGGTTGAGGGCAGCCTGAGCCGCAAGATATAGCTGGGAGGGGGTGTCATGTTGAGCATGTTGGGGGAGAGGGTGAGAGGCCACGCCTCTGCAAACGCGGTCTGCCGCTGTAGCTGGTTATAATATGCATATGTCGCATCCATGTCATCTCCGGGTTGTCCGGGACCCGGGACTCGAGTCAGTCACCACATCCCCACCCACCGGCGATCGCCGCCGGCTACTGCGTCATCAAAGCCGGTGCACGCGTCGTCGTCCTCGACATTTCTCGACACTTGAGACCTCACCATCCACCATCTCCACCATGCGCGTCCGCCAGATCACCCCCGCCGAAGCGACCGATGCGCTCAAGACCGAGCTCGCGCAGTGCATGGCTGCGTCGTTCCTAACTTGTAAGTGGCTAACTCCACATCCTGCACCACCCTTTCTCCTCCACCCTCCTGTCCCCACCTTCCACTGTCACCTTCCCCCTCCCTATCCATCGCCAGACCCGCTCGGCACAAGCCACGCACCGCTCGGCACAGCGACACGCACCACCCTGGCACGACCGGCCGCGCTGACAGCAGACGCGCCATGGGTCGGGATGTGGGGCTCGGACCCGGCCTTCACGGAGCGCGTCTTCGGCGACGTCGTCGCCAACGGCCTCGACAAGTGGGAGGTCTGGGCAGCCGAGGCCGAGGACGCCAAGGTCCTCGGCGTGGCGCTGTGGTGTCCCCCCGGCGCGGGCTTTGAGTAAGCTTCGGGCCCCCTCGCCTCCCCGCTGACGGCAGCACGGCCTTCCTGCGCGCGTCGATCGGCGCCCTCCCCCCCACGCTGAGGGAGCACTTTGTCGCCCACGTCTCCCCCCAGTTCCGGGCGATGGAGAAGATCCTCCCCGGCCACGACGTCGTGTGGTGGTACCTCGCCTTCCTGGCCACGCACCCCGACGCCAAGGGGCAGGGCGTGGGCAGTGCCCTTCTTAAAGCTGGTGCTGAGCGGGCGGGAACGACGCCGCTCGCGCTCAGCACGGGCAACGACGAGAACCAGCGCTTCTACGAGGGGCGGGGCTACGTCAAGCGCGGGACGGTGGGGGCGGTGCTGGCGGACGGGTACGACTGGACGGAGAGACTCATGACGCTTCCGGGGGACGCCGAGATTTAGGTGGGGGCGGGCTCGGATACGCGTGCGCGGGGAGACGAGCGCGCGTGCGGGCATGCGAAGCGCGAGCATGCCGCGAGCGTGCTGCGAGATGCAGTGTGTCGTCGACCGACCGAGGTGGGGTGATGGCGGAGTGGCGGCGGTCTCCGCATTCCTTGTCGGATGCGGTCGGCTACGGGCGGCGGCGCGATTCGCGAAGGCTATGACATCGAACGTGTATCTGAGGCACATGTGCTGCATGTGCTGCATGTGCTGTACAGCGTGGATGCACATGCTGTACGGGATCTCCGACACAGCGTGGACTCCTAACGCTATAAGAGGCGGTGGGACGATGGGTGACACACTACCACACACTCAACTATACCTTGACAACTAACTCTACACACCATGACCATCACAGTCCGCCACGTCAAGGAGGCAGACGGTACGCCCCCCATGGGCCCGCTGACGCAGACGCCCTGCGCGCCGAGATCGCCGAGGTCCTCACGGCCTCCTTTGTGGAATGTACGCCCGCCCCCGGCTGAACTAACCCAGACCGCCCGTGGGCCGGCGTCTGGTCCGCCGACCCGGACGTCTCGCGCCTCGTCTTCGCCGGCGCGGTCGAGTACGCCCTCACGCACGGCTGGGAGCTCTGGGTGGCCGAGGACGCCCGCGTCCTCGGAGCGGCGCTGTGGCTCCCGCCGGGTGTAGACGAGGGGTGAGTCGACCGTGTGCCCTCTGACAGCAGAACGGACTTCATCGAGGCCGGGCTCACGGCCATGCCCGCCCACCTCGCGGGGCACGCGGTCACCGTCGTCCTCCCCGAGTTCATGAAGCTGGGGGACATCGTGCCGGGCAGCAAGGAGGCGTGGTGGTTCCTCTCGTTCCTCGGGACGCACCCGGACGCGCAGGGGCGCGGGGTGGGCGGTGCGCTGCTCGCCGCCAAGATGGACGCGGGGGAGGGACCGTTCGCGCTCAGCACGGGCACGGAGAAGAATTTGAGATGGTACGGCAAGCGGGGGTTCGGGAGACGCGGGAGCATCCGCGCGCCGCTGTACGACGGGTGGGTGTGGGAGGAGTGGTACATGACTTCGCCGGGGGATGCTGTGATGAAGAAGGAGTAGGCGGGCGGGGCTACTGCTCGTATGCACTGCTCTCGAAATGGGAGGGATGGGAGGAGGACGGGTGAACACCGCCGTGATACTGGGAACATGCCGCCGTGCCCTCCGCGCTGTACTTAGCCAAGCCTGAACAGTGCTGTAGTTTCAACATTCGGCAAGCTGCGAATGCGGCCACCCTGCAGACCCGAAAGTCGCACTACAACTCGGCTTCTTGATCCTCACCCAGTCTCAGCGCTGTTCACAACCCGAGGTGAACAGTGCTGTGGTTGCAACATTTCGTCGGCGTCAAATGCTATCACCCGGCAGACACGAAAAAGCCACCAAAGATTGTGATTTGAACAGTCCCATGAATGCATTCGACATCAACGAAATGCTGATGCCGGATTTTGTCGCCCTGTGGGCACCCGGATGCCACCAAAGGACCGGGCGCGTGATCCCCACCGAGGAAGGGCGCGAGTCAGCGTTGTTCAGTTCAAAGATCTTAACACCGCTGCATTTTCGTTTTCAGCGAATATGGTCGATTTATCCACCCTGGAAGACCGCATTTGGCGACTCCAAATTGCACCCAACCACAGCGGCGCCCAGATAGCAATCTGGACAGCGCTGTGACAGCATCCCCGCACCCATCTCATCGTCCACCAAGCTCACATCCCTGTTCTCTACTTGGCGTCCAGTTCGCCCAGCGACTTGCACCACACGATGGGACACACCTCGTGTTCCCGGAACCCCTCCGCTGCCCACGTATCCTCCCTCACCATCCGCCGATACTCGTGGATCTTGCACACCTCGACGCGCTCGCGGACCTCGGCGAGCTCGTGGCGGAAGTCGCTCATCCCAAACACGAGCGTGAGGATCTGCTCGTGCGTCGGGTCGATGGGCGGGTTGGCGCGGGGATACCGCCCGATCCTGCCGCACTCGGGGCCGACGAGCACGATGCGTGCGCGCGGAAACGCGCGCGCGACGGCAAGCACATACTCGGGCATGTCGTATGTCGCGCCCCGCCGGTGCGCGGTGGGGTGCAGATCGCGCGCCTGCGTGAACGCCACCACGACCTCCTCGACCGTCTCGCACGCGCAGGGCGTGCACCGCGCGGCGGCAAGGATGTCGGCGGCCGCGTACTCGTCCAGCGTCGCGGTGCGGTAGCGGGTGCGCGCGATCTGGCGTGTCGCGGTGCGCGTGCTGGGCCGGCAGGAGCAGAACGCGGCAACGCCGTTGCGTGGCATGTTGTAGTGGTCGTGCAGGACTACGCGGCGCGTCCCGCCACACACGACCTGGAGGTCGCGGACGACGTGCGTCTCTGGCGCGTAACCCAGCTCCACGCTCCGGGAGGGGTAAGTGTAGTCGAGGCGGGGTTGGGCCCCCGCGTACTGATAGAAGGGCTTGAGGTTCTCCCTCTCCACCTTCTCTACGTTAGGGAGGTAGAGTGCCAGGCCAGCCAGCTCGGCGTGGGTCACCTCGTGGGTGATGTGCACGACGCGTGTGTGCTTTAGAATCCGCCTGCTGGTCTCGAGCGCCTGCTCGGGGGTCGTGTCTTCGGCGCGCGAGCAGGAGAAGACGGCGTCGCGTGCCTCCTGCTCGGTCCCGCGCGAGCGGAGGACCTCAGCGTACCGCCACACAAAGGCGGGATCGAGCGCGCTGTCCGGGTCTCCGGCGGTGAGGCGCGCATAGTTGCGGTTGTGGAGGCCAAGGACGGAAGGACCGAGGGTAGACACGATCTCGAGGTATCGCCAGTCGAGGAACTTGTAGGGGAGGACGTGGATGCTGCGCGCCAGGAGCGCCTCGACCGAGTGGCAGGTGTACTTGCACACGAGACGGAGGGACTTCATGTCCCACGGGTCGAGGGGGTGCTTGAGGGCCGCGAGGATGCGGTCCCAGATGTGCGGATAGGACCCGGGGTGGAAGGACGGGCGTTCGCGCGGAGGGGGAGGGGGCGGTCTTGGCGGGAGATGGGTGGCCTCAGTGGGCGAAGGAGCGTGAGTGCGGGGGGTGCGCGATGAAGGTAGCGTCGCATGCGGAGGCGTCGTTGGGGGAAGGGGCTCGCTCGGTGGGTTGGACTGCGGGGTAGGGGCTTGGGGCGGAGATGCTTCGCAAGCTTGCTCGGGAGGGGCGGCGGGAGGAGCGGCGAAAGAAGCGGTGGGAGGAGCGGTGGGAGGAGCGGCGAGGGGTGCTTCGGGAACAGCTTGAGGAGCGTGGGGAGGGGCGGCAGGACGCGCCCCAGGTCTGGGGATACACCAGCGCTTCGGCTTCGGCGGCGGAGGCGCGCCACCCTCCGTGTCGAGCTTGAGGGCGTCCAAGAGGGCGTGTGGCGAGTCGTGAGTCATAGTGAGCAGTGTAGAGGCAACATTGGGAGCGGTGCTGACTAGATGGACTCGACACGAGCAAGGTACGACGCGCCGTGCCTCGTTGCGTCAGGTTTGTCACGTGGGTCTCGATTGCCAGAGGCCTGGAGAAAGGCTCGTGAACTGTGTAGTGGTGAGCTGGGCTGTTCAGGAGTGAGGTGTGGGTGTCAGGAGGTAAGGTGAGGTGGGAGGCAACGGGGCTGGTGCGTGAGTAAAACAGCAGCTCACCCAGGGTGGCGCAACGAAACTCACATAAACAACTGAAACCTTTCGTCTACGAGCCTACACCTCAACGCCGGCGCAGCGGACCGGCCCACGGCGGTCAAACAGGCCCGTGACGATGATCCCACCCGTGCCATCAACGCAGGCCGTAGCCCCGGCACCGAGGACCCCGCCGTCATCCTCAAATACGGTGGTAACACGCGGGTCGATACGCGTGAACAAAGCGTTCAGCAGCCCCGCCCTCTTGCTCCGTCTCTTCCCGACGCGCACGGCGGCCGCACGCGTACCGCACAGCTTCTCGCCATGGCTCTTGGCGCACGCGGTAAAGTCCAGCGCGGAGGGGTGGCCGCACGCCAGGAAGACGTGGTCCGTGTCCGTGCGCACGAAGCGGAGGTTGTCGACGAGGAAGCCGGCGGGGATTGACTCGCGGAAGCGCAGCCGGCCCCCCATCGACGCATCGTCGGCGTCGAGGGGCGAGGTCATGTCGTAGATGTGGATGTTGGAGGTCACACACCCGGCTACGGCGAGGACGCTACCGTCGTCGCTAATTGCGAGGCCGTTCGCGAGGGCGATGCCGCGCGCCACGACCTCACACGTCGTCTTGTCCTTCTCGTTGGCGAGGCGGAGGACGGTGCCGCCCGGGATGGCGAGGAATGTCTCGAGCGTGTTCAGGAGCTTGGAGAAGTGAGCGCTGTAGCGGAAGCTGTTGGTGACGAGCACGGCATCCTCCGACAGTGGTACGACGGCGTTGGGCGTCGCGAGGGCGGGATGGACGAGGGACCGGACGTGTGTAGCGCGGACCTTGCCCTCTTCCACCGCGAGGCGGAAGATCTCGACGGGCGCGCCCGCGGCAGTGAGGTTCGCGACAGCGAGGATCGGCAGCGTGCGGTGCACCCCCACGCCGAGGGGGTGCATCTCGAACCCGGGGGCGATGTCATACACGTCCCCCCCGGCGAGGGGGTAGGCCATGAGCCGCCCGCTGGCCGCCTTGGTCGGGTCGCCCTCCGCCGCGAAGGGGTTGTAGATGTCGCGCGAGGGGTCAGAGGAGAAGATGGCGACGCCGCCCGCCTCCCAGAGGACCACGTCCTCGCAGAAGGGGAGGTTGCCGTTTCCTAGACGCTCGAGGGAGACGTCGGCGTTGACCATGTTCTCGCTGGTGGAGGAGTTGAGGGACGCGGGGCGGAGCTGCCCGGCCATGCGGACGAGGGCGCGGCCGGCGCGGAGGGGGAAGAGGACCCGAAGCATCATTAAGATGTAGCTCGGGGGGTAGAGAACAAGGAGGGGTGGCTGGGTCAGCTGGGTCGACGACGCTGGAGTAAGCTTACGAAGAGGAAGACGGGGGACAGCATCTTGGCGGTGGTCGAGAAGAGGCGCGTGGAGCGTGGGGAGATCCAGTGATCGAGCTCATATGAGCTCTTATGAGGCCACTGTGAGCGTGGGAGTGCGTGGAAGACATAGTGTGAAGCGATGGAACGACAGACGAGAACCGAACACGTCGTGGGCGCTACCAGATCGAGTGGACGTCGTAGGTGGAGGTTTGGGTCACGTGCGAGTCGCGCTTCGAATCCGGCGCGGACCGGCCAGATTACATCAACAGTACAACTCATGTAGACTCATATGCGCAGCCGCATTTGTCACTCAACAGACCCCCCTTAACAAAGCTCGATGCTAGTGCAGCGGAGGGGCCCGCGCTTGTCAAAGAGCCCTGTGACGATAATCCCCCCCGATCCATCAGAGCAAGCCGTCGCGCCACTTCCGAGGACACGGCCGTCGTCCTCGAACACGGTGGTCACGCGCTCGTCAACGCGGGTAAACATGGCGTTCCACCAGCGATCCCTCCCCACCTTGGGCACGCGGACCGAGGCCGCGCGCGTGCCGCTCAGCTGAGCGCCGTGGGTCTTCGCGCACTTCGTGAAGTCGAGTCCCGAAGGGTGGCCGCACGCGAGGAAGAGATGGTGGGTGTCGGTACGCACGAAGCGGAGGTTGTCGACCATGAAGCCGGCGGGGATGGACTCGCGGAACGTCAGGCGTCCCTCCATCCATGTATCATGGGAGTCGGGGAGGAGGGGCGGGTACACGTTGTAGATGTGGATGTTAGAGGTGAGGCATCCGGCGACGGCGAGGACGCTGCCGTCGTCGCTGATCGCGAGGCCGTTCGCCAGGGCAATGCCCTGGGCCACGACGTCGCATTTGACCCCGTCCTTGTCAGCGTCGGCCGTGAGGCAGAGGACGCTGCCGCCGGGGACAGCGAGGAACGTTTCGAGCGTGTTCAGGAGCTTGGAGTAGTGGGCGCTGTAGCGGAAGCTGTTGGTGACGAGCACGGACTCCTCAGAGAGCGGCACGACCGCGTTGGGGGTCGAGAGCGAGGAGTGGGCGAGAGAACGGAGGTGCTGAGCGTGTAGCTTGCCCGCTACCATGGTGAGGCGGAACATCTCGACGGACGCGCGGAGGGAGTTGAGATTTGCGAGTGCCAAGAGTGGCTGGGAGCGGTGCACACCCACACCGAGGGGGCGGAGTTCTCCAGCGAAGTCGTGGGTGATGCCATACGGCTCTGCTCGCGGTTCGGCCAGGTGGTGGGCGACGAGGAGCCCGGGCTTGGCCTCGGAAGGGTCGCCCTCGGCCGCGAAGGGGTTGTACACGTCACGCGTGGGGTCGCAGGAGAAGATGGCGATGCGGTCTTCGCCGTCTCCCCAGACGACCACATCTTCGCAGAAGGGAAGTTTGCCGGGGCCGAGGCGTTCGAGGGACACGCCACGCTTCTCGGTGACCTCGCTCTCGGGAAAGGCGATGTTGGCCTCGATGAGCTTGCCGGTCATGCGCACCCCGGTGCGAGGTGGACGGAGAGGGAAGAGGACACGATAGAGCTGCAGCAGATAACTGGGGATGTAGAGGACGAGGAGGGGCGGCTGTGGTCAGCTCGAACTGAGACCGGCCCCTTACGAAGAGGGCGACGGGAGACGGCATCTTGAGTCGTGAAGGTGAGGTAGAGTTGAAAGCGAGACCAGAGTGAGAGTTGAGGCGATGTAAGAGAAGCACAACACGCGCGGAGGGTCAGCCTCGCGGCCTCACTGCTTGACCGCATGACTCACCGGAGGTGGACGCCCGAGGTGGAGGTCCAATGTCACGTGCACGACGCGCTTCGAATCAGGCCCGGACCTGTGTCAAAAGATGAGCTTGGCCCCATTCATGACGAGTGCGGGGCCAGAAATTTCCGCCCATCGCTCCATCCACAACCATCAACGTCAACGCCGCCGCCATGGGCTGGGGCAACCCCACAAGCTTCCTCCCCGCCCTCCCAAGGGACCAGGGGACGCTGGCGCCGCTCGCCGCCGCCGACCTCATCGGGTACATGGAGATCCTCAAGGAGATGTACATGCCGCCCATCCACGGCGGCTTCACGGCCGCCGACATGGACTTTGAGGCGGACACCAACGACAGGAAGGGGCAGCGGCGGAAGAAGAAGCGCACACTGTCCGGTGGAAGTGTGGATCTCCCCGGTCTCGACCTGGACATGGAGGGGCTGGGGCTCAACGAGATCGACGAGGAGCCCGACGAGTCCACCGACGACGAGGACAACGAGGGCGGATATTCGGACCCCTTTGAGCGCGAGTGGGCTGAGAAGTGGCTGAACGGCGTTGTGCGGCGCGCGCAGACGTGGCTCGAGGCCAACGACTTTGGCGACGAGCCGTCCCCCGAAGAAGAGGCGTCGACGAAGGAGGTCGAGGCCGTGCTGCGCGACGCGACCGCCGTCCTCGCCCTCATGGCGGGCACCGGCGCCGCGGGCGGCCTGACGCGCCACCTCCTCTTCCCACTCGCGCCGGAGCTCGCGCCGGGCCTCCGCGCCTTCCGGCCCGTCGACACGGCCGGCCTCTCCCCAGAGACGACGCGCTTCCTCGCCCGCCTCAGTACCAGCCCCACCCAGTCCGGGCTAGGGCGGTCGCCCACCCTCTCGAGGTCACCTCTCGCCCGCTCCCCGGGGATGGGGCGGGGGCGGGCCGCAGCCCTCCCCGTCCTCCTCCACGACGCCCCTATCACCGACCACATCTCCGTCGGCGTGCAGACGTGGGGGTCCGCTATCCTCCTCGGGAGAGAGATGTCGCTCCGCCCGACGTCGTTCGGCCTCTTCCTGCCCCACAGCACGCGCGTCCTCGAGCTCGGCGCGGGTACGGGGCTACTCTCCATCCTCTGCCGGAAACTGCTGGACCTCCGCGCCGCCTCGGCCGCGATGGGCGCACCCACCGCCGGGCCCATGGGCACCTCCCCCGAGAAGAATGGGGTGCCGGACGCCGGGCTGGTGGTCGCGACCGACTTCCACCCTGACGTGCTCTCCAACCTCCGCGTCTGTGTGGACCTGAACGCGACCCCCAGGCTTCCAGATGCCCCGCCCGCCGCGGGCATCGAGGTCGCCAAGCTCGACTGGTGCACCTTCCCGGCGTTCATGAAGTCGCGGGCGCAGGGCGGAGCGGAGTGGGAGGGAGAGGAGGAGGAGCTGGTGCGCTGGCTCGACAACCCGTTCGACCTCGTCATCGCGAGCGACTGCGTGTACGACCCCACGCACGCGGGCATGATCCGTGAGGTGGCGGCGTGGGTCGTTCGCCCGCCGGGGCGGGGCGACACGGGCGGTGTGCTGGTGAGTAAAGCTTGCCCTTCACATCAGCTGACAGCAGCACCTCCTCTCGCCCATCCGGCCGACGTTCACGCCCGAGCTCGAGTCGATCGACGTCGCGTTCCCCCCGCTACAGTCGTACCCGCCCCTCGCCGAGCGCCGGGCGGCCGCCAAGGCCGCCCCGCCCTCCGACGGGCTGTGCACCAGCGTTCCTCCGGAGCTGCGGGGCGAGGGGCTCGGCGCAGCGCAAGGGCTGCGGCTGGGCGTGCGGGGCGGGAAGCGGGCGGTGCAGGGCCGCAAGGGAGAAGGGAGAACGGACGAGGCGGGCGGGTACTGGTGGTGGGAGGTTGGATGGGGATAGCTGCAAGAACAATCTGGTAGAGTGTAGAGTGGATAGGCGACTGCATATTCAATGGATGGGCGCATATTGGTGTGCTGCGAAGCTGCGGAGGACGAGATCACCGACTTCTTGCACCTCTCATGGTCCACGGATGCATCACAGTCTACAAATTACGATACGGGCGCCCACATGGACGCACACTTACGAGGATTGCCACCTCCCAGATTCTTCCCACACGCTTCCGCCACGCACCAAACTAGAGGTGCGCCTTGAACAGCGCCTCGGAGATGAACTGCGCCTGGAGACTGCGGCCGCCGAAGAAGCGCCCTTGGAGTCCGCTGCGCGCACGCTCGCTGCCGTCAAGGTCGGCAAACTCGATGTAGACGTCGCCCTGGCTCATTTTGTCGACCTTGATGCGCGCGACGCGCCCGTACTTGGAGTTGACCTCCCCCTGGATGTCCTCCGCGAGGTCCGTGTCCCAGTTGCGCTCCGTCTCCTCGTCTGGGTTGAACATGTTGCTCACCATGAGGAAGTGGGTGGGCCGCTGCGCTGCGGCCTTGGGGGCTGGTGCCGCGCGGGGGCGGGAGGCGTCGTCGGTGCGCGCGAGCTTCTTCATGAGCTCCATGCGGCCCGCGGCGTCTAGGCGGCCGCCGCGACGCTGGTCGCCCTCCATGTTCTCAAACTGGGCGTTGCGCTCCTCGACCGGCTGGACCTGGATGCGCTCTCCGGCGAGCTCGAAGTCGTTCATGGCGTCGATCGCCATCTGGGCAGCGGAGAGCTCAGCAAACTGCACGTACGCGGTTCCCTTGGATACCCCCGCGTGGTCGGTGTGCAGGTCGACAAACTCGATCTCGCCGAAGGGGTCAAACACCTGCCTGAGGTCATCGCTGGAGAGCGTGTCCGAAATCTTGGTGATATACAGACGGTGGTACGGGATCGCTGCGCCGGCGTGCGCGTTCGGGTCGATGCTCGATGGAATGGCACCTGGCGTGATGGGCGGGTAGCGGGGCCCGCGCGGGCGGCTGGCATGCAGCTCTTTCTGGGTCTCACGTTGTCCACGGATGCTCGCAATGACGGCCTTGAGCGACATGCCCTCGTACGAGTCGGCCGGCGTGAGCCCCACAAGGATCGGGATACCGACCACCACCTTGCCCGAGAGGTTGAGCGCCTTGTTGACGAGGTCGGGGCTGCGGAGCGTCACGTAGCCCATGCTGCTGTTAGCCTGTGTTCTCTCTCGTGTTACTAACCCCTTCGAGCGGCGTCCCTTGTCAGTGATGATACGGGCGTCGCGCACCGACCCGCGACCGAGCATATCCTCGAAGAAGTGGCCTAGGTCCTGGCTGGTAAGACGCGCGGCAATCTGCGAAACGAATACCGAGCGGGCCTCTGCGTCGACCTCGTCGAGCAGCTGGCTCGCCTCACGAGAAAACGATGGGCGGCGGCGGGGAGAGTTGTACTCGCGCTGGTGTAAGCTCAGTCTTTTGCTGCGACTCACGCCTTCGCGGCGGGCAACCTCGCGCCGCTCCTCACGCATTTCGCGGTCACGGCGCTCGCGCTCGCGCTCCTTCTCCTCGCGGGTCATAGCCTTGAGGCGCGCGCGCTCGCGCTCGCGCGAGTCGTCACGGGAACGGCGGTGGTCGCGGTCACGGGAGCGGTCGCGAGAGCGGGAACGGTGGCGACGCTCACGCGAGCGCGAACGGTCGCGGCGGCGGTCGCGGTCGCGGTCACGGCTGCGGCTGCGGTCACGGCGACGGTCATCATCCCTCTCACGCTCGCGCTCGCGCTCGCGACGGCGGCGGCGTTCGCGGTCCTCGTCTTCGTCGTCATCATAGCGGCGGCGGCGCTCGCGGCTGCGGTCACGGTCCTCGTCGCGGCGCTTGGACCTCCTGTCACGATCATCAACGTCATCTTCGCGATGACGCTTCTCACGTTTACTGGCGTCAGCTAGTCCGACCAAAACAAGGTTGAGAGGCGAGGGAGGGGGGAAATAGAGGATGAAGGTGTTGAAGTGGGTGAAAGGCGACGCCCAAGGGCAGGAAGGGCGCGGATGAGGACATGAACACCGTGCGACCTCTGAAGCAGTGGGACGGATACGCACGTAGTGAGCTCTGGGGTACGGTCCCTGCTGCCTGGCAGCGGGTGCGGGGAGTGAGGGGGAGTGTCTGCCATGAGTGTGTCGTACGTGTCGTAGAGGCGTTTCTAGTGTTGAGATGAACAGCGTTGAAACGTTGCGAGTGAGTGAGTGATTGAGAGAGTCGCCCAACTGGCCCGTCTGCGGTGCGCGGTGCGCGGCGCGGTGAACGGTGAACGGGGGTGGCGTGAAAAAAACCGCGTGGCATCACGTGCCTAGTTACGTGCCTACAGTGAGTGGGTGGCGAGCGCAAAAGACTTTAAGCGGACAATTGCGGACAAGTGGAGGTAGTCCACCCCCCTTAGGCCCATTGTGAGGCTGGAATGCGCCGCTAAACGAGCGATAACGACTCCGCCATAACGACTACGCCATCCACGACATCCAGCACCCACACAAGACGAAGAGGCCATGGCCGAGGACTCGGCAGACATCTTCGACACGGCCCTCTGCACCCTCTTCGCCGTCCCCCCCATAGGCTTCAGCACCGCCTCCCCAGACGAGCCGCACGTCTACACGCCACCCTCCGGGCATCCCGTGCGCCTCTGGCTCCCCCACCCCCCAGCGAGCGTACACGCGGCGCTGCAGGCGAACAACTTGTGGCTCTCGGCCGTCTTCCTCGCCGACCGGATCGCCAGCACCCTCTCCTCAACAGTAGTCGAGCTCGGCGCAGGCGCCGGCCTCCCCTCCATCATAGCGGCGCGCGCCGGCGCCCGCGTCTCGTGTACCGACTACGACGACCCCGTGGTGGTCGGCACCATCCGGCACAACTTTGAGGCCGACGGGCCAGGGGACTGGGCGGTGCTGGGGCATAGCTGGGGCACGGATGTGTCTGCACTCCTGGCCCGAGCTCCGGGCGGTTACGATGCCGTGCTCCTCGCCGACACGCTGTGGAGCAGTGACAAGCACGGGATCCTCCTCGACTCGGTGTGCAGCCTCCTCCGCCGCCCTAAGGATGACGAGGGAGGGGTGGTGCACGTTGCCGCGGGGCTGCATACTGGCCGTGGGCCGGTGGCGCGGTTTATCGAGATGGCTGAGCAGCGGGGCCTCAAGGCCACGCTCGTGACTGAGGTCCAGTGGCAACCTGGCGGGGGTTGGGACGCGCACGAGTGGGCCGGTGAGGGGCTGCAGGAGGAGCGCGGGGTCGTCGTGTACCATACCCTCCGCTGGGCTTAGAGCATAGATGATAGATGAGTGCATGCAATGTCTCCTAGTCATACTCGTACTCGCCCTACTCCAGCAGCCCCCACCCTCGCGTCTTGACCGCGGGCGGGAGGCCGTTCCACCACTCCGCCCCAGGCTGCTCCTTCTTGCCCGCCGGCTTGACGCGCTCAAGCTCAATCCACCCCTCGCTGGTGAGGGCGAGCACACGCCGCCCCTTCTTGTCGAGGACGATCGTCCCCGGCCGCCCACCCGCTTCTTGTGCCCACGTCTCCGCCTGAGCTGGCACCTCTCCCGGCAGCTTCACAGCCGTGAGCTGCACGCCGTTGTCGCGCTTAACCATTGGGTTGCCGTGGATGAGCTCCTGTGGCCGGTGGGCCCACAGCGGCTGCGCGTGCCCGAAGCCGCGGTGGCGCGCGTCCAACGCCCCAGCGGAATGCGAGGACCAGTCGACGCGTGCAGTGTCATTTGTGATCTTCGGTGCCTTTGTGACACGCGCTGGGTCCTGTGCGCGCGGCGACGCGGTGCCGGTCTGCAGCTGCCGCAGGACCTGGACGAGCAGGCGGCCCGCGATGTGCGCAAGATCAGGTAGAAGCGAATTGTACGTCGCGCCCTTGGGGATCGGCAGGCCGTCGACGGCGCCGAGGATCGCGCCTGCGTCGACGCCGACCTCGCGCGGCGCCATGCTCTGTACGGTCACACCTGTCGAGGGGTCGCGGTTCGCGATCGCCCACTGCACTGGCGCGGCGCCGCGGTACAGCGGCAGCGCGCTGGGGTGGACGTTGAGGGCGTGTGCAAACGGCGAGAGGAGGGGAGTTGGGATGATGTGCCCGAACGAGGCGGTGAGGAGGAGGTGGGAGGGGTGCTCCTTCTGGAACTCGGTGGGAAAGGCGAGCTTGCCCGCGGGCACGTCGTGGTGCTCAAGGTTGCGCTCGAGGGCGAACAGCTTTAGTGGGGCTATCGTCAGTAAAGAAGCGCAGATCGTGCAATAAAACGGTAGATCGGCGTGATAGCAGACCGACTCACGCGTGTAAGTGTCCTTCCCGCCGCGCCCGATGGCGCGCTCGCGCGGCGTCAGAACCGCGATGCTCTGCCACACGTCTGATGTCAGCTCGAACGAGGTGAGACGCACCCTCAGCGCCGAGGAGGGCCTCGAGAGCCGCAACGGAGAACACGTCGCTCCCACAGAACAGAACCCGGAATGGCTCGGCGGGGCGCTCATGGTCGGTCGACAGGTGCCTCCGAAGATAGGGGGATCGGCATGGGCCGGAACTGAGCCGCGTGAGGATCGAGCGGGCGCGGAGCGACAGGACCATTGTGTGAATATGGATCTAGTGTGAGAGTGCAAGGTGTGAGATGAGCGGCGAGAGGAGACAAGAGAGACGAGAGAGAGAGTGTGAGAGAGACTTGGCAATGACGATGATGAGTACGAGTATGGTGGGTGGGAATGGAATGTGCCATTCTCCCACCCTAATACGCCCAACTAACTTTGTTTTTGGCAGGGCGTGTGCCAAGGCTCATTTGATCGACAAGCTTCTCGCTCCATCTCGCTTCATCCTCTTCATCCTCTTCATCCTCTTCCTCCTCTTCCTCCTCTTCCTCCTCTCTTCATCTCTACATCTACTTCTCCATCCACCCTCTTCTCCCCCTCCCCACTCTTGCCATCGCCTGCACTGCCCTCTGTGCCCTCCCACTGGCGTCGCCCTGTCCGAGCGATGTACTGTCGAGGATAATCTTTCCTCGCTACCCTCGTTATTCTTGGCAGATCCCCATCCCCTTCACAGCTCCTCAACGCTTCCGATCACCGGCGGCAGCGAAGGCGACGACACAGCAACGGATAAGACGTCCCCCCCCCCCCCTCCCCAACTCGCCACCGCCACCGCCGACCCCTCCCCATCCAAACCCGCCATGACGCCAAGTCTCCGGCGGTTCGCCGCCGTGCTTGGTCTCGTGCTTGCGCACCCGGCGGTGGCATGGATCCCGGCCGTACCCATCAACGATACCGCTGGACTCGAGGTCAGCGTCGGGAGCCAGCTAGACCTGAGCTACAACGACCCATTGACTGCGTGGGGCAGGACATCAGTGTGAGTTCTCCTAGGGTTGGTTGCCGGGGGACGGACGGGAGGCACGGTGGTTGCTCTCTACCATACACTCGCTCCACGACCACCCCAGCGATGAACCCAATGGTGCTGGCATGCAGCCCAAACATGGTGGCAGGCTGGTACTCTGACAGCCACCGCTGTTGTCGCCGAAGTGTGTGTGGAGGGAGCGCCGAGCATTCGACTGCGCACTCCCACTCCCCTTCCCACAGACCCAGCCGTGCCTTCATCCAACCTTGCCTGGGCCAGATCTTGACTCTAACACTCCAGCTCGTATCAACTGGAGTCGGACGACAGAGAAACTCCTATGGACACGGTCCGCGGGGCGCTCGTGCACTTCTCAGAGGAGATGTTCGTCCCAAATGTGTACTCGACAACACCATGGATTGCCCTCATCTCATGCGAAGTCACCGCGGAGAAGAACGAAAGCACAATAGAACGTGAGTCTGTGGAACGTGTGGCCATTTCGCTATTGGACACACCTTGCAGCTTGTCATTGCGCGGCCATGCGTCGGTCGCTGCGCCGGCTTGCGGCACAGCTGAGTGCTGCCATTGTTGCCGTTCCCCATGCCAAGACACTCCTGTCTCACCCGAACAACCGCCGAGCCGAGCTAACATCGAGTGGCCGACATCTTCACCCTGGCGCGAGACAGCGGTGCTCTCTCCGTCCTGCTGTATGCGACCAACTCGTCCATGTGCCTCCTCAACCCGTACTACATCGACGAGGAGTACCATCACGTGCTCGATATCTTTGCCACCACTAGCAGGGAGGGTGCGAGGATTGTCGAGAGCCAGTTCAGCTTCACCAGAGATGAGTATATCAGCTTCAACGCGACGCTACTCAACGAGTCGGCATCGGACGTAAATGCGACGCTCAACAACAAGTCGCTCAAGCACAAGAGCTACATCGTCGCCGAGTTGACGGCAACGAATGGCACCGCGAGGCCTACACAGCAGGAGCGCCCAGCGCCCCCAGACGGCACCCCGGAAGGGGGCGATCACAAGAAGAAGAACAATGCCATGATCGCGGTCTACGTCATCACAGGGTTCATCGCGGCCATGGTCCTCATGACCTGCTTCTCGGTCGTGCGGCGTTCCCTCCGGCCACAGACCCAGCGACGGGGCTATATCCCCGGCGGTGCGGTGGAGGAAGGCGATGCTGGTCCGCCCCGGCGTGTCGGCTTGGCCCAGGCAATCGTGGACACGTTCCCCATCATCAAGTTTAACAAGCACACGTCCGCACCAGCGCCGCCCCAGCACGCCAAGGAGATGGAGCCCTCGCTCAACAGCTTTGCGCTGCAGGAGTTGCGGGCGCCAGGCTCGGCTCTGAACCAGACCTCGACTTTACGCGGTAGCTCAACAAAGGGGAGCATATCGACGTACGATGCACCGCCGCTGCTGGAGGACTCGCCCTTGGAGAGCAGGAGGGCGTCGACGCTCGATGTGGAATGCGAGGCGCTGCGCGACGACCAGTGCCCGATCTGCCTCCTCGAATTTGAGGATGGCGACGACCTCCGCGTCCTCCCATGTGAGGGGCAGCATCGGTTCCACCAGGCGTGTGTCGACCCCTGGCTGCTTCGGGTATCGACGTCCTGCCCTCTGTGCCGGAAAGACTTCAACCCCGACCTCGAGGAGCACGCAGACACCAGCGAGGACGAGGACGAGCCGCAGCCGCACCGTATCACAAGGGGATACCTGGCGCTTATCAGGCGCGCGCGCCGCCGCGAGCATGGCGAGGAGGGGCCGCGGCATGCGGGCAGATCGCGGCCGCGCGAGGCCGACCAGAGCGGGCCAGGAGGATATTAGTCGACACAACTAGCACATAGCTTAGTCGACACAACTAGCACATAGCAAGTAACGTAGGCCGGCACGCCGGCGTCCGTACGGACATGGACATTCATTGTATATGTATACGACTGTAGCGATGGGCTGACGACGACGGGCAAAGTCGGGGTGGATAAGCTCACGCCTCGCTTCCGCTGGCTTCCGCAGCAGGTGGCATCGTCTGAGGCCCGTGATCCGCACCATCCCGCCCCCGCACTTCCACAATCGCGACCGCGACCTCGCCTCCGTCCACCCCCGATAAACCAAATCGATCTCCGCAACTCGGCGCTCCTCGACTTGTCCATCTTTCTCTCCGTCCAGCCGCGGGAAGACGGGGGCACGCGGGCCCCGAAGCCGGCGGCCACTGTGAAATGACATCACTGTGACTCACCAACCACCGAGATTTGGTATCGTATCTTGGTGACAAGCCGACTTATGTATTACAGCCGGGTGGTGTGGGCAGACGCGGCAGATACTCCAACGCGGTAGTCACCTCTGCCTCTGCCTCTTCACTACACCATGCTCACTCGGCGCATCCCAACCGCACCAGTCCGCCAGGCCGGCTCGTACGCGCGCGCGTTCTCCTCCTCGGCCGTCGCCGCGAAGGAGCGGCTCGTCATCCTCGGCTCGGGCTGGGGCGGATACAATCTCGCCGTGAGCT
>JAMALN010000281.1:0-40931 GCA_023630115.1 Cutaneotrichosporon sp. PK4640
GCCCAGACCTCCTCATCAACACCCCCATAAGCAACTCACCCCTGCCTACGGGCCCTACCACGTCGTGAGTGTCCGTGTCCGATTGTCCTGGTGTCATTCCATCACCCTTTGTTTGTGATACATGCGTCATGTTGCGTCGTGCGAGAGACAGTTTGGCGCTTGCATGACGCGCTTAGCTTCGTGCATTGGGTGGCTGGTGGATTAGCCCATGAGTCCATAGTGAATGGAAAGCAGTGCTGACGCGCCAAACAGTGAATTCACCACTGGTACACCGTCCCTCGCTCCTGAGGCCTCCCTCCCCCCTAAAAACATTCCCATCGACACCCACACAGACTTCACTTCCACCATGTCTTCCACCATCGACCTGTTCAACCCCCTCCCCGCCATGTCGGACTCGGACGACATGATGCGCGAGTTCTTCAACGACAGCCTCTTCGCCGACGACAACGACAGCGAGAGCTCGCCCGCGTCGGCGGCTCTGGATCTCACTCCTCAGCCGTCGCCCGCGGCCGACGCCACTGAGTCGGAGAAGGGCAAGCTCAACCTCGACGAGCTCTTCCCTGGGCTCAACTGGGAGAGCGACCTGCTCGCTTCCAACGCCGGCATCTCGCACGACGCGACCGACCTCATGGCCGCGCTCGCCGCGCCGGACGCTGCGCAGACCGCCACCACCACTTTCGCGTCTGCCTTCAACTCGACGCTTGGCGATGTTGGCACTGGCATGCCGACCGACAACGCTCTGAGCGCCCTCCTCGCTCAGTTCAACGCTGCCTCGGCCGGTCCTGCCCTTCCCCCTCGTCCCGCGCCCACGGCCACCAGCGCCCAGCTCGAGGGTGTCTTCTCTATCCTCGACTGGACTCCGACCAACCCCGCCGTCGAGGCCAGCCCCGCCGTTGAGACCACCCCTTCGCCCCTCGCGTCCTTCGCGATGAAGCGCAAGCTCTCCGACGTTGAGGCTGAGGACTCGTCCAGCAAGCGTGCTCGCTCGTCCACTCCGGTCGCCAAGCGCGCCTACCGCCGCCAGGCTCCCAAGACTTCCCCCACCCTTCAGCAGCTGGCCGCGGCCGCTTCGTCGGGCTCGCCTCTTGTCCCCGAGAAGTTCGAGCTCATCGACACTGTCAAGAAGGAGGAGCCCGAGACCGTCGCCGCCGTTCGTCTTACGTCCACCGGCAAGCCCTCGACCGCCCGTCCCAAGGCAGTCGTCCCAGAGAAGTACATGAAGAACGGCGAGGCGCAGGCCATTACCGGCATGACGACCGAGCAGATCCTCGCGTACCCCAACTGGGAGGCTCTCATGCAGGACGTCGACGAGGCTCACCGGCCCAACGCCGAGATCTTCGGCAAGATGATCACCGAGAACCGCGACAAGGCGAAGTGGGCGGCCAAGAAGTCGCGCGACGAGCGCAAGCAGAAGGTCGAGCAGCTCGAGGGCCAGGTCGAGGAGCTTCAAAAGAAGATCACCGACATGCGCAACATCATGCTCAAGCTCGCCCGCACCGGGGAGGTCTCCTACTCGGTCTTCGAGGGGCACATCTAAGCCTCTCGACCACCAGCGCAGATGGTCGTTGCCGACCACGCGCTCAAGGTACAAGCTTCGGCTTGCAAGAAGTCCATGTCATGTCTCTCTCGCCTGCGGGCGAGGAGATGACGGGTCAAGATGGGATGTCCAACGGACGGAGGCGCGCCTCGCTGCAGCCTTCGAGCCCCAAGACGAGCTGCGGCTCTAGGCTCTCCCCCCCCCCAAGGTCGCGTCGGCTGCATGCCATACGGCACAGCCGGCGTTTGTTTCGATTCCATAGTGTCTTTTTTTCCTTTCCTTCGTTCTTCGCTCCTCACCTTCCACCAGGCCACCCCCACCACCCACCTCAAAACTGCCAAGTGGCAGATGCCATACCGGCCCACGCGGACGCTCCTTGTTCCCACACTTGGAGGGTTTGGCCTGGCTTTCGTACATTACCTTTTTAGTCTTTATGAAGTCGTGAGGCGACAATGTTGCGATGTGTTTGCAGTCAGCTTGAGAATGTTGAGAACGAGTACTCAGCTTTGGAGTGACGCGGTTGATGGTGCTGGCCGCGTGGGCATCTTGCACCGGGTGGCGTGTGGTGGCGATAACCGGGCTTGCGAGGAATGAGCCAGTTCACACTCAGAGATCCCGCCGGCATGTGACCCACCCAGCAACGCGTGATGTCGTCTTGCCTCTGGCCCAGAGCCAAACCCAAGCCCAGGTCATGCGCCCCTCTGCCCAGCCGCGCGGCCAAGTACAAGCTGGCCACCCTCATTGACACTCGGTCTCATTCACACGACTCGTCATCTCGTCTGGTCTCACCACTCACCATGGGCAGCACCGAGAACGAGGCAAACGACGACAGGTGGTGGCCGCCCTTCGACGAGGTGTGGCAAGCCGCCGCTGGCGCCGGCTGTGCGATCGCCGCGCTGGCATCATCGCCCTTCGCGGGCGCCGCGTGCCAGGAGGGTAAGTTGGCGGCGAGTGAGCCGGCCCACCAGTCGCGAGCCCACTTGCCTTGGACGGCGCTGACCAGCAGCGGATCCCCCTCCACCCCCGATGCCTGCGGCAGCGGCGCCCACCCCTGCACGCGCAGTCGCCACCGAGGTTCCTTCCCCGCGTCCCACATCCCCTCCCCCCCGCCCCTCCTCCCCACAGGCGACGGTTGCCCCCGCCGTCCCCGGCGGCTTCGTCGGCCTCGCAGCAGCGCACCCCTACTCGACCGCGTTCCTCATGGGCGCCATGTTCACGGGCTCGTGTCTCGCCGGCGCGGCGGCCGCCAACTTTGCGTTCAAGCGCAGCGCGCGCGGTGTGCCGCAGATCGCACGCCCCCTCCAGACGGGGGTGGACGCGCGCCTCGCGCGCCTCGAGGAGCTGCTGCGCGACGTGCAGAAAGCGCAGGGAGCGCAGGCGGCGCTGGCTGCCCAGATGGCGGAGAACAGCGCTCCCACGGATCTCACGCTCATCTCGCAGGAGGTCGCGCCCCTCCTCAAGGGCGTTGAGGAGGGCCTCATGCCGCTCGCCACCCAGATCGCCGAGCTCGACTACAAGGTGGCGGCGGGGGCGGGGCTGCAGCGCAAGATCCTGTCCACGCTGGATGCGGTGCGCGAGACGCAGCGGAGCGAACTCCTCATCCTGCGCCAGGAGATCCAGGACCAGCTGGCGGAGAGTGCGCGCTCACTCGGTGCGGCCAGCGAGAGGATGCGGCAGGGCCAGAAGGACATGACGAGGGCGGTGAGGGACAGCGTCAAGACGGACATTAAGGCTGTCGTACGTGTGTGGCGGGGCTGTGCTGACCAAAGCTGGAGAACTTGGAGAAGCTCGAGGGGCAGCGCGCCGCCGCTGCTGCCGTAGCGGAGGAGGTCGCCGTCGAGGCAGCCACGCCCGTGGCCGAGCCCGAGGTCGAGCCCGTGACGGTCATGGACGTCAACGTCGAGGACACGGTTGCGGCGATTGGCGAGAAGCCATCGGAGCCCGCCACTTCTGCCCACGACGAAGTCCGCGCCGCGATCGACGCGATGATCGCCGAGGTCAAGGCCGCGGAGCCGCAGCTCGCCGAGCGCCTCGGCGCCGCCTCCGCCGAGTGGATGATGGTCAAGGCCGTCAAGGCCGCCGAGCCCTACCTCTCCGCCGAGGGGGCGGGGAGCGCGGCGACCAAGCTCCTGCGCGCCGTCAAGGCCGCCGAGCCGTTCGCCTCGCGGCGAATGGACGCGGTCGCGGCGATCTGGAACATTGTGCTCACGGTCAAGGAGGCCGAGCCGCGCATCCAGCGGGGCGCACGGATCGATCCGGCTGAGTACGACATCCTGCGGGCGATCAAGGCTGCCGAGCCGCATCTCGTCCAGGACCTTGACATGGGCGGCACAGCGAGCAAGCTCCTGCGTGCCGTCAAGCTCGCTGAGCCCCGCCGCCCGCGCTTCGGCGCCGAACGCGCCGAGGCGCGGATCATCAAGAACGCCAAGTGGTCCGAGCCCGTGCTTCGCTGCACGGAGGAGGCCGCAAAGCAAGGCAAGCCGCTCCGCCGCGTCATGGCAAATTGCTCACCAATTGAAGAGCCGGCGCCGTCGACCACTGGCACGCCCCCTGCAGCTGGCAAGTCCCAGCCCCAGGTCAAGTCGGCGCCGCGCCGCCGGCCCTCGAACCAGCCTGTGCGCAACCTCGGGGTGAACGACTCGGGCGAGTGGCACTTTACGCTCCTTGCGCCCCTGGACGGCCCGTCGCAGGAAGGGCTGCAGATCCAGTCGCGCGAGATCATGCTCTCCCGCGAGTCGGTGCGCTCATGGGCGGGCGAGCTCCTCTCCCTCTGGCACGCGTGAGCACTCACCCTTGCACCTTGCTGATTCAGATCGCACGAATCCACCAGCTGGTCCGTGGGGCCGTTCACCACCGCCCTTCTGCTGAACCCGGACGTCGACATGGTCGTGCTCGACGGGGCGTGGTGGCGCGTCTCGCGCGACGGGGACATATACACCGTCCGTGAGAAGGTCGCCGATGATGCCGATTGAGCGGAGCGCGGTCGGGGTGTCAGTAGTGTGAAGTCGAGCAGGCAGAAGAAACAAGAACCCAAGTGACCATGTTGTGATATCCCCACTTATGAATGCTGTTGTCTACTCTACTCGACGTTATCGCCACCTGTCGCTTACAAGTCGTCAGCACGAGTCGTGAGATCACGCCTGCGATGTTGGGACTCGTGTTGAGCGCCGTGCCACTCGAGTCGATCCGGGGCCGCAAGCCACTCGCCCGTGCCGTCGATCCGGGGCGAGCGGAACTCTGCCCGGAAGTTGGGCGGGCGGCCTCCACCGATGGCCCGGAACCGAAGCTGACTTTGGCATTCCACTCCTCGTGTTCCACCAGACTTTCATAACTCTCGCTTCAAGCTCTGCTCTTCTCATCTCTCTCACTCGCAGCACCTACGCCAGGCATGCCGCCCCCGCCCCACCTCACCCCCGCGCAGCTCGCCAAGCAGGCGGAGCGCAAGGCCGCCAAGCTCGCCCGCAAGGCGGCAATGGACAACCCGCGCCAGCTGACGCCCGACGAGGCCGCGCGCCGGCGCACCATCGAGCGCCGCTGGATCCCGGTCGCCCCCGCTCCCGCGGGCGCGCGCACCGCGCGCGTCGTGACGTGGAACATGCTCGCGCAGACGCTCGTGCGCCGCGAGCTCTTCCCCGGCTCCGACTGCCTGCGCTGGAGCGACCGCAAGGCCATGCTCCAGGCCGAGATGGAGAAGCACGCGGACGCCGATGTCATCTGCCTCCAGGAGTGCGACCGGCTCGCGGACATGCGCGCCGCTGTGCCGGACCACGAGGCGATCGAGGCGCGCGGGCCGGGCAAGCTCCACGGCCTGGTGGTGCTGTACCGTGCCGCGCGCTGGCGTGTGCGCGCGAGCCGGGCCGTGGCGCTCGACTTGGAGTACCTCAACCCTGGGGAGGGTGCTGCGGCGCGTGGTGGAAGCCGCGCGACCAAGAACATGTGCTTGATCGTTGCGCTCGAGGATACCAAGACGGGAGAGGGGCTGGTCGTGGCCACCACCCATCTGTAAGCTCGCGACATCTTGACAGTAGCTGACACCAGCTTCTGGCATCCCAAGTTCGAGTATGAGCGGACACGACAGATCATTGTGCTCCTCCGCGCGATGCGCAAGCTCCAGAAGGAGGAGCGGATCGAGGGGTGGCCGGCGATGCTGGCAGGCGGTGAGTCTGCACCACCGGACCGGGTGCATTGCCAGCACTCTACTAGGCCCAGCTGTGTTGAACTTATTGAGCTGACACCAGACCTTAACACCCAGCCGGCCGAGACAGCGTACCAGATCCTTGCGGCTCCCACGGCGCCCCTGCACCCAGACCTCATCGCCTCGCTCAACTTCTCACGGCTGGTGCACACGAACGTGGCCAAGATCGGGCTGGAGCCTGGGACCGAGCCGCCATCCGAGTCTGCGAGCGGGGCAGCCACGCCAGCGGAGAAGGACGACGAGGAGGAGCTTCCCGACACGGACGAGCGTTCGATCGCGGGCACCCGCCCTCCAACGGAGGGTGACGGGATCGCGACCCTCGACGAGCTGCTGGCCATGGTGAGGGAGGTGCTCCCTGCCCCGGCGAGGAGCGCGTATGGCGTGACGGAGTGGGGGAGCGAGACGTACGCCGCGCGGGGCGGGTTCAAGAACGCCACGGGGGCGGGCGGGAACGAGCCCGCCTACACGTGCTTCACGCCGCTGTTCAAGCTCACCCTTGGTAAGCTAGTTTGTCTTCCAACGAGCTGACACCAGACTACCTCTTCATGCTGCCCGGCAAGGAGGTGACCTTTACGCAGCTGCTGGAGCCGCCCAAGGTCGCTGACCTTGGCGAGGGGCTGCCGCGCAAGGGGATCTCAGCGAGCGACCACTTGCCCGTGGCGTGTGAGATTGCCTGGACGGCGTGAGCGAGGTAGAGTGATAGAACGACATAATGCATTGACGCACTCGGACTCGTCATGGCTGGAGCGCAGAGAAGCTGAGAGCCAGGAGCAAAGATGGCCACTACAGCGCAGGTGAGCGGGGCCAGAGCACCGCTCCGGTCCGCTCCTTGACGGCCGCGCAGCCGATAAGCCTAACCGGAATGCATAGCACAAGTCCTCCTGACACAAATGAGACACAGCCCAACCAACTAATCGCCGCCCCCACGCTTATCCACGCTTATCAGCGCCAACTCACGCCGGCGCATACAGCCCGACCTTGCTCGTCCTGGCGCCCATGCGCAAGAGGCCAAGGCACAGCTCGAGCCCGCACCGCACGGGATCCAGCACGACCATGCCGGGCTGGCACGCCTCCGCGACGGCGGCCTCGAGCCCGACCATCCCCGCACACCCGAGGACGATGACGTCCGCCCCCCTCCGGTCCTGGAGCACGTCCGCCGCCGCCGTACACAGCACCTTGATGACGCTGGCGCGCGGCAGCTCCTCGAGATCCAGCACGGCGAGGCCGGAGGACACGACGCCGGCGGCATTCTTGCCCCCCAGCCCCATGGCCGCGATGTCGCGCTCGAGGAGCGGCTCCCACCGCGGCGAGGTGGTGAGGATGCCCACGCGGCTGCCGAGGGAGCTCGCCATGAGCAGCGACGCCTCGAGGATGGAGACGACGGGGGCGGCGGAGAGCTCGCGCAGCGCCTGCACGAGCGGGTGGCCGGAGAAGCACGCGACCACAAACTGCATCAGCGCGGACGGGGGGGGACTCACGCCGTCCCACTTGTCGACGTGGGCGCGGAGCTCGGACAGACACGCCGCCGCGGAGAGGATCTCGTCCGTCACGCCCTCGATGGAGGGGGGCGCGTGCGCCGCGGGCGCGGTGTAGAAGTCGAGCTCGCAGTCAGCGGTCAGCGTCGCGCGGATGCCCTCCGTGAACGCCTGGGTCAGCGATCCCCCGGCCAAGAGCTCACCTCCGTCGCGTTGGGGTTGATGACGAGCACGCGCGGGCGGCGCGCCGGGTCCGGCGAGAGGATGAAGGGCATCTCGGCGAGATGGGCGATGGTCAGGCGACGAGGGGCGGTGAGGAGAGCAGACGTGAGAGCGGGCACAGGTATGCTTGCGGCCGGGGAAGGGCCGATGTGCGCGGCATTGTGCACGACCTGGGAACGAGGTGGCCATCGCAGACATCGCTATCGTGCAGGCTGGATGATGGCACGGGTCTGTGGCGTTGTTTGGCGAGATACCCGCGGCAACTGCCGTCCGCTCACACATCGGTCCAGACCGCCAAGATGACGCGCTGTTATCGGCTCTGCCGGGTTTCCACTCGCGCCAGGTCCGCCAGTCCAACGATGCCCACCGCTCCGTGTAGGCTGAGCGTCACCTCGTAAAGCAAACATTAACATACTCTAATAGCGATATTCTGTGGACTGTATTCTGCGTCTACACCTTGACGTTGCGCGCCTTCCCGCGCTCCGCCACCATCTTGGACATCTGCGCGCCCTCGGGCGTCCCCAGCGCCGCAAAGCCCTGCACCACGCCGCTCCAGTCCCCGTCCCCCATCTCCTGCGAGAGCTTGAACCGGCCCTCGATGCGCGTGACCGTAATCTCGAGCCCGATAATCGCCTTCTTGAGCAGGTCCGTGTACTTCTCCGGCGCGTCCGACACCTTCCACTTATTCTCGTGCGCCTGCTTGCCCTCCATCATCTCGGTCAGGTCGTGGATCTGCTGCCCGAGGAACGCGCCGGCCGCCGCGTCGCTCTCCGCAAACACCTTGACCCGGCCGTACACCTGCACGGCGGCGTAGTTCCACGTGGGGACGACCTTGCCCGTGTCGGGCTTGGTGGCGGTGTAGAACTTGGGCGTGACGTACGAGTGGACGGGCGCCTGGAAGAGCACGAGCACCTCGTCCTCGAGGGTTGCGTTGGGCGAGGCGGCGGCCGCCTCGCGGAGCACCTTGGCCTGCGGGTTCGCGCGGGCCATGTGCGCGCGCAGGATGCCCGGCGACTCGGAGCCCGCGTCGAGCACGAAGGGCATGTGCGAGGTCTGGATCGTGGGACCGTGGGTCGACTTGATCGCCGTCGTGAGCTGGCCGAGGGGGTAGGTCTTGACAAAGTCCTGGAGGACGCCGACGTCGAGCTCGGCGTGGGCGGGACGGATGTACATGGCGGATAGGAGGGTGTGGCGGAGGTGGAGAGGCGTGAAGACGCGAATAACGGGTGCGATGGAAACTGCGCCGAAGAGTCGCAGATGTTATAGAAGATGAAGATGCGACGATGCGAGTAGAGACTAGTGGGCAGTCTCGACTCGTGCAGCATGCAGGACAACCTCCACCTCCACCTGCCTTTGCTAAGCGAGATCCGGACCGGAATCCCCGGCGCAGCACATGCTTATTTATCCGGGTTCGACCAACCACATTTGATTCATTTCGTTTCCACTCATTCCTCCGTGTGTGATCACCATGCAGCCCAATTATTGCCATCTTAGATAAGCCAGTCGCCGAGCCACTGGAGCGCGTCGTCCCAGCTCTGGTTGCGCTCAATCTCCTTGAAGCTGTCGACGTTCTCGCCCTCGATCTGCGCGTGGAGGTGCGGGAAGCCTACCAATTAGCCTGATTCCTGTGTGCGCTAGCTCGAGATGCAGATGAGGAATGATGACTCGGGAACCCCGCTTGATGCGAGGTAGTGACCAAGCCGCGGGCAGCGTCTCGCACTGACATCACCGCGGAGGCGAGCGGAACCGACGCCGGTGAGGGATGGCGACGGGCGGTGTCGCAAGTTTTCCAACAGTCGCGACTCGGTGCTTCAACAAGAAGCGGTCTCGAGCTGATCACCGCCCCGCCCCTAAACGCACTTGAAGACAGGAGCACACATGGGCCCAAACGCCACCACGGGCATCGCTCAGAGCAACGCCGAGGGTTGTGTGGTGCCCCAGCGTAACAGCCATCCCTCACTGAAGTCACCCTCAGCAGCACCATCAGTGGCACCACTGACAGTGCCGTCCTTCTCATCACACAGCCATGGTGAGTCGCCAGACTGAGACCGCGGCGGCCTCATTACGCGCCCCCGCTGTCGCCGCCGTAATGTGGTCAAGGGTCAGACGGCCAGAAGGACACCGTCGGTGAGGAGGCCGACCGACAAGGAACCGGCTTCGACCTTGGCCACGTCGAACAGCTCGACGACCACCTTGGTCCAAACGCCCATCTCGCCTCCGCCATCTACCGTGGCGAGGCTTCGCGCGAGGGCGTATCCCTCCTCGTCGAGGTCGAAGACCCCCAGCCGCCCACCGCCTTACGACTGTCCCCTCGAGTGCCAACACACCCGCTGGATGGCCGGTGGTTCACCCATGCTGGCGCTTTAGGTCTTTGAGAGGGGCAGACACAGGTCGCGCAGCCACCTCATAAACCCGACCGTCGCGCGACCAGCTCGTGGACACAACTTTCACAAGGCCGCCACTTGTTGCCGACACCTTTGAGCACGCCTTCCCCCAGCCTCTGCTTCCGAGCACTCGGTCGACTCACTCTCGCCGCTCGAGGTCTGGTCCCAGCTCACGCGCTTGAAGGACGAGAGACGTGCGTAGTCCATGCGGAGGATGGCCACGGACGGGACGTTGTCAAAGAAACGCTTCAGGACACCAGGGACCTGCTTGGCCGTCGACATGTGAACGAACCCGTCCTTGAGGTCGAGCTCGGTCATCATGATCGTGTCCGAGGCCGCAATCGGCTGGTTGAAGTAGAAGCTTTGTGTCAGCGCTCCCTCAGCTCAGTCATGTGCCCTCGAGGCGCGTCGTCGCCCGGATGGCGAGACAGTCTACGCGCGCTCGGCCTACGCGCGCTCGATGTCATGTGCCCATGAAGCGCGTCGGAAGCGCACCCGCATCTTCGGCTATCTCCTCGGCCCCCAAGCGATCACGGAGTCGGCCAATTGCCTGCCATCGGAACGCATGCGCGGGCACACTCCGAGCATGCCCCGAGGCGTGCCCGACCCGTGCCTCTCGCGCGGGGGTGGGGACGAGTGCGGAGGACCGCTTCCCAGACCGCGCAGCCTGGAGCGAGACACAAGGCCAGAGCGCTGGGACGCGTCCCTGAACCGACGCGGTCTGCACAGATCCTGCATGACACTTACCGGCTGTCGACCGAGGCCGAGGGGATAATCTTGTAGACGTATTGGGGCTGCTGGGCCATTGTGCTGAGTCGGCGGAGGGTTCTGAGCATGTACTAGTTGGGTGGAGGGAGTGGGAGGAAGAGAGAGTTGTGGGCGGGAGGGGAGGCTGGGGGTGCATCGTCATCGTTTGCTCATTCGTGGCTTGGGGTGGCGTGGCGTCGATCACCGGATGTGGTGATCGGATGTACGTCACAACTCCACCACAGGTTGTGGCACCCAAGCATCAAATTCGCCACCCAGGCATCCACGTGGCGAGACCGTTCTGAAGCCACGGTCTCTGGCGCCACGGCGGGCCCGGCGCCAGGCCTCCCTGACTCCAGCTTTGGCTCCATCGTCGTCCGCGGACGGCGGCAGAACCTCCACCCTCGGGCCCCTCCGACCTGGTCGCCGCTCAACATTACCACCCGTCGAGCGCGTCCCCAAACTCAGGGTTGTGCGAGAGTCTGGTCCATGGCCAGCAGCGCCTGATGGCTGCGATAGAGGCGGCGACATGCCGCAGCTCTCGGTGTAATTGGCCGTGATTGGCCGTGGCTGTCTCGCGATGCTGTTACGAAGTCGGCTGACACCATGTCGGAAGCTCTGTGAGAACCGAGTCCAGCCTGCCCAGGGCTAGTGATACAAGGGATCGGGAGACGGAGGGCGCTCGGGGGCTGGGCAGGACAAGTCTGCGCCATGAGCCGTAGAGGCAGACGGTCAGTGGGAAGTGTTTGTCGCTCCGCTCCCCCACTCTAGACCAGGTAGACTGCACAAAGCACCACTGCAATTTATGACCGGTGTCAAGAAAATTCCTCATTGCGCGTCATTCCAACACTTCTGAGCCGAGAACATGAGAGCCGACGCGTGCTCAGTCACTGCCGTGCGGGGGTGGGGGAGGTGTCCCGCAGCCGGGATCGGAGGATCCGCACGCCGCGGGGTGACTTGCTGTGGGGAAGTACGCATCTAGTCACCCGGGCCTGGTCGCGGCACGAGCGAGCCGCAGCTGACCCGAGCGCTTCAGCGCATCCGTGCAGTTGCGGACATGAGCATCAACAAGTCGGGTGTGTTGTTGAACGAAACTGAGTTGGAGCGTCGGTCACTGCTCAGGGTCCCGAGGGAGGGACCGATACAGTCACCGAGGGCACGCCGCAGGCCGTGGAGCTCGGAGGGCCGTGCGCGGACGGTGGCGTTCCTAGCCCAGGCATGCTGCTGCATTCTGTCATTGTCATTGGCCTGGAGCCTGTTCCGTCATCCGCCTGACTCCAGTCTCCACCCAAAAATACACTCAGGTCCGGGCTCGGCCGCGGGAGCCTCCCACCAACCCACGTGACGGGCACGTGATGCAAGACTTTCCCGCGCTCACACCGAGGCCTTGCGCGGAGATTGACGGACGCCTCTCTCCTCCTCTTCCGCCGTCACCGTTTAGAGCCATGGGGCTCTCACGTCAGTCCGCCGATAGCTTGCGCGCCCAACGACGGTCAGTCATGCAAACCTGAAGGCGACGTGCATTATAATACCACTGACCGGCTCCACCCCTCTGATTCCCATTCTCATCAACTGCTTCGCTCGCTCCACTGTGCCCGCCTACCCACTGCCACTCCTGTATATCGACTATCATTACATCTCACGAGCCTTAGGCCACACCTAGATTCACACACACTCTACTACTACCGCCACTACTACCCCACTCAGCATGATTGAGCCTATCGAGGCCGAAGCGGCCCGCCCACCCATCTTCACGGCGCAGCAGGAGGAGACCCTCCGTGACGAGACCGTCGAGCGCCAGGGTGCCATCTCTGGCAGCAGCCACTCGGACACCCACACCCTCCACGACCATGCCGTCGAGGCCGAGAAGGCCAAGGGCCGTATCATCGTCGACTTTGAGCCCGGAAGCAAGGAGGACCCCCGCAACTGGAGCAAGGCCCGCAAGTGGTACTGCACCTTCTCGTGCGCCCTCCTCTGTATCACCGTCGCTCTCGGATCCGCCATGCCCACTGGTGACCTCAAGTCCCAGGCCAACACCCTCCACGTCTCGATGGAGGCCATCTTCCTCTCCATCTCCCTCTTCGTCCTCGGCTTCGGTGTCGGCCCCCTTATCTTCGCACCCCGTGAGTCATCTCGGCATTCCAACCGTCATTCCTCCGCTAACATGCCACAGTGTCCGAGCTCATTGGCCGCAAGCCCGTCTACTGCATCTCGATCTTCTTCTACTTCATCTTCACCCTCCCCTCGTGCCTCGCCAAGAACATTGCGACCATGCTTGCCGGTCGTATGATCGCTGGTATCGCTTCGTCCGCTCCCATGACCAACGTCGGTGGCTCGATCGCCGACGTCTGGGCCGTTGAGGACCGTGGTATCCCCATGGCTCTCTTCTCCTCCACCCTCTTCATGGGCCCCTGTCTCGGCCCCCTCTTCGGTGGCTGGATCTCGCTCAAGACCGGCCAGTGGCGCTGGATCTACTGGGTCCTGTTCATCCTCTGCGGTGTCGTCTCGGCCTTCACCTTCATCATGCCCGAGACCTACGCGCCCATCCTCCTCCGCCGCAAGGCCGCCAAGCTTAACAAGGAGAACAACACCGACGTCTACGTCTCCAAGCACGACCTCGACACCGTCCCCTTCAAGCAGCAGCTCAAGACCTCGCTCCTCCGCCCCTTCATCCTCATGTTCTGCGAGCCCATCATCCTCTTCATGTCGTTCTACCTCTCCTTCATCTACTCGCTCCTCTACGCCCTCTTCTTCGCCTTCCCCATCGCCTTTGAGGAGATCCGTGGCTGGAACATCGGCATGACTGGTGTCTCGTTTGTTTCGATCATCATCGGTATCGGTCTCGCCATGATGTGCATGCCCCTCCAGGAGAAGCTGTACGCCCGCCACTGCAGGAACGGCCCCGTCCCCGAGGCCCGCCTCTACCCCATGCTTGTCGGTGCCATCGTCATGCCCATGTCGCTCTTCGTCTTCGCCTTCACCTCGTACGAGGGCATCCACTGGATCGCCCCTGCGATCGCCGGTGTCATGTTCGGCTTCTCGATGCTCGTCATCTACATTTCGGCCAACTCGTACATTGTCGACTCGTACTCCAACTACGCCGCCTCCGCCGTCGCCGCCAAGACCTTCATGCGTTCGTGCATCGGAGCGTCTGTTCCCCTCTGGATCACCCAGTGCTTCCACAACATGGGCTTCCAGTACGCTGGTCTTCTTCTCGCGCTTATCGGCTGTGTTATTGCCCCCATCGGTGAGTGTTTCTTCCACGAAAAAACAAATTCTTCCACATTTTTCCACTTTTTCCACCATTTTTTCGCTCTCTCTTCCTCCCCATCTACATCTACATGCCCATTAGAACGTTCGCTGACACCGGAGCCTATATTTTCTTTTTCAAAGGAACCGCGGTTCGCGAGCGCTCGTCTCGCGCGACCAAGGGGTAAAGAAGAGGCGATTTTTTTACCTACTCCGCTGAAGAAAAGGCGAATTTTTGTCTACTCCGCGACTCTCAAAGGCGCTGGAGCGCCTACATCCCACCACAGCATTCCCTACACATCATTAAATCAGCATAGCATCATTTTATAGACACATCATGCATTCCAACGGTATAATATCTACAAAGAGGTGGTCGGGGATGAGTAGTGTTGAGGTTGGCGGAGCTTCGGTGGAGGTTGTTCTGAAAGTTCCACCACCCAATTAAGGTTAATTCCAAGCCTCCACCCAAGGATCCTCGCCCCTCCACACAACCATTTCAATCGTTTACCAGCTTTAGCGCCATTCCAGCTCCAGCTAACAGGCAACGATGAGTGTCTGCAACAGCCCGGGGACCTGTTCGTCTATGAGTGCTCGCTCATGCAGTACACGGCGTGAGCATCTTGACATTGACGCCCGGTGCCATTACCTGACACCAGATCGTCGAACGCCGACGTGCTGTGCCTTGATGTGGGGAACAGCTGTGTTAGAGTCGCACCGTTTACTGTTTGAGAGGCATCAGCCTGGTGGCGGTTTCAGGTGTTCCTCTTGGTCTAGGTGTATGCTGCGGAATGATGGAGAGCGTCGCCAACTGGAGGAAGGTGCGAGATGTCACGTATTCAAATGATAAACCGTCCGTAACACATCCCACACCTCACCATCCTGCCTTCCTCCATCTCACTGATTTCATCCGCCCCCTCTTCAATCTCCGTCAACCTCCTACCCATCCCAGAAGCAGTACAGTCCGACATGTGACTAATCGCTCTCCCTGTCCAAGCTGGCCGCAACTCCCCCCAGAAACCCACACCCACAAGGACATCGCCTGTCCTGAGTCCCACCGCCGCCAGGCTGACACTCGCGGAGCCGGAGCCTCACCTCAACCATCTCCAAGCGGATGCCTGAGGCATCATGTTCGACATCACTGTCCCCAGTTCCCAGCCCACCCCACCTTCCCTCCACCACAAGACATGGTCACTTTCCCCGATTCGACTCAATCTCAGCCTCCGCTGCTACAGCCAACTCACCAATGGATTCTGTCCGCCGCGTCAGCACCCACCCCAGCCCCAGGTGAAAGCCCAATCTTGGCCGTGCTCCAATGGCCCGTACAGTTTACCAACGGACCGGATGAGCTGGAGAGGGAAGTGTCGCTTCTCAAGCCTATCCCTACTCTCCACTCTAAACAACCCCTTTCCATGAGGCCCCAGGTCGCGCGTTGGGCCGTTCTCACGGGCAGACATCGCTTGGTCGTCGCCTGGCGGATACAGCTGGCACACCGATCCTTCCGACATGATTGGAGGGGCCCGGTTGACTTCAGCGGTAGTATCGGCTCGGACGTAGGCGATCATGGAAGGACACCTTCCTCCAACGCCTGGGAGCGAGTTGGCCAGGCAACAGCGTAGGTCTTTGGGGTAAGGTCGGTGGTCTGAGGAGGGCATGCTGAACAAAGGGAGTTCTCCGCGGTATCCACATCCCCTCCAAACCGAAGCGCAGCCGGTAGCGCTAGGAGACCTCCAACTCCTCGCCGACACGTCTGAGGCACCTGATGGCAGTATGTCAATGACACTGACAATGACATCGACTAACCGACAGATCTGGGGGAATGGTCGCGACGAGCACGCTCTCCGCGTGCTGATGAACCTGGGCGGACACCGACACGGCGTGGGCTGAACGTGACTGCCCTAGTCGACGAGGCCCTCAGCTCTGTGGCTGTGTTTCTGCGTCGGGGCCAACGAAACCCGGCCGGTCTTGTGACCATGTGATATTTGGCCGTTTCGCACCTTGGCGTGAGGTATCGATACCGAAGGCATGAGCCACACAGTCTGAGTCTGCCTCGTGTTCCAAGTGGGCCTGGGAGCGCTTCTCCCCCAACTGTGCCGTCGTCCACCGGTCAGACCGAATCAAGGTGGCACTGCCATGACACATGCGCTCAACCACCTCCACCTCCACCTCCATGGAGGGAGGGCCAAATAAGCACAATGTCTGGCTAACTTGAACGCAGAGATCCGAGACGTCAACTTCTGTCTCCAAACACTACACGGACACACGGACACGACGCCATGGCCGACGACATGCCCCCGGGCCTCGCGCTCGAGAATTTTATCGCGGACAAGTTCGCCGCGCTCGCCCTCTCGGTCCCCGCCGACGACGTGGAGATGATGGCGCGCTTCGTGGAGGAGGACGGCATCGAGCGGGAGGACAAGGTCGAGGGTGTGCGGGGCATGCTGGAGGGCGCGGTGGAGGTGAGTCCGGCCGCGTGCCGAAGGCCGGGGTGGGGCTAGGGGTGGGTGGGCGGGGGTGGAGAGAAGGGGAGGCTGACGCCAGACCATGCCCGCGGACACCGACCTCGACCCAGCCCTGGACGCCATCATCGCCGAGCAGTCGCGCCTCGCCGCCGCGGAAGCCGAGGCCGAGGCCGCCGCCGCCGAAGCCGCCGCCGCCGCCGAGGAAGAGACCAGGGTGGACGTGGACGCCGTCCTCGCCTCGCTGACGGAGGAGGAGCTCGCGGCGGCGCGCAAGGCCGCGCTCCTCCGGCAGTACGCGTACGTCGAGGGCGGGCCGGAGGAGGAGCGGGCGGACGGCCCGCCACGCGGCAGTGCCAAGGAGGACGCCGAGGCGAAGAAGGCCGCCGAGGAGCGGCGCCGCCTCGTCGAGGAGGCGCTAAGGCTCGACGGGCGCAAGAAGAAGTACCGGAAGCAGCAGACGAGTGAGTCCGCTTTCGGGGGGAGCTCACACAGTCGACGACCCGCTCGAGTGGAACAACCTCAACAAGGAGAAGGTGCAGGCCATGGCGGCGATGCAGCGGGCCGCGCACGCCGACCAGGCCAAGATGCGCAAGGACCGGGACAAGGCGGCGCTGGACAAGCAGCGCGCGGACCAGGCCAAGGCCAAGGCCGACCGGCAGAAGAAGGCGCAGAAGCAGGAGCGGAGGGGGTAGCGGCGTCGCCGAGGGCGCAGCCCGAGGCGGAGCGGTTGCGAGTCACGCGGAGCGGTGTTGCAGCGGCGCTGGCTTTGCGCCCAGCTCGCTGCCCGGGCCTTGCAGGCCCTCGCCCCCCCCCCCCCGCACCTCGCAACCTCGCATAATATACATCATTCACACATAGTCTAACCACGCAATAGCCCATAAGCATCGGACGCGTCCACCATAATCTCCGTACAACCGAGCCCCGGCTACTGGTAGTAGCCCTGCTGTCCCCCCTGGTGCTGCTGGTGCTGCTGCTGCTGCGGGTACTGCGGGTACCCGTTGTAGTCGGCGGCAAAGTGCTGCTGCGACTGGTACCCGCCAAACTCGCCCGCCTGGCTGACCTGCGCGTAGTCGTTGGCCCCGCGCTGCGGCGGGTAGTGCGCGTCGCCGGCCTGCGCGTAGTCGCCGCGCTGCGGCTGCGGGAACACGGGCGGGGCATACTGCGGCTGCCCCTGGTACCCGTAGCCGTCGTAGGGGTCCGGCGCGGGCGTCAACGCCGGCGACGGCGCCGGCCACTCGTTCGACGAGTGCCGCTGCGGCCCGGCCTGCGGGTAGGCGCCGGCGTCGTACTCGCGGCTCGGGCCTCTGTTGAAGTACTCGTAGTCGTCGCGCACCTCGTTCTGGTACACGGTCGGCATCTCGAAGGTGCTCCCGCCCGGCGCGGAGGGTATCGACGGCGTCGACATGTCGCTCACGCGCCGCCCCAGAGGGTTCAGCATGCCCGGCTGCGGCGCCTGGCCCATCAACTGCGTCTGCGACGTGAACCCGTTCGGGTTCGGGTACGTGGTCGTGCTCGCCGAGCTCACGCTCTGTCTGTCCATGGCGTACGGGTCGCCGAGGTATCCGCCGCCCGCGTACGACGAGTTGCTCATGCTCGTGCGGTGGTTGAGCGGCGCAGGCGGGAAGTAGTTGGGGTCCTGCGTGTGCACCGGGTTGAGCAGCGGGTTGTTGAGCAGCAGCGTCGGCGTGAGCTCGTAGACGTGCTGCCCAATGCCCTTGGTTCGCCGCGGGTCGTCGGTGCGCTTGCAGATGTGGATACGCGGGTCGGTCGACGAGACCTCCTCGCCCCAGCCCTTGGGCCCCGGCGCGTCGTTGTGTCTCTTGATCATGCCGCCGGTACCACTGGATGTCAGCTGGTGCTTTCAGGCGCGACTCACTCCCAGGTACACCTAATGTCCACACCGGTGTAGATCTGCAGCAGCTTGGCCGTGTCGATGTGGCGCACTTCGATAAACGACGGCGAGATGAGCAGCAAGTACGGCGGGTGGAAGACAATGTTCTCGGGCGTGCCCTCCCACTCGATGGCCTGCGTGTCGCGATTTGGCCCGCCGCTTGGCTCGCCGTGGCGGTCGACATAGATGCCGAATCTGTCGTAGCACAGGAGGAACTCGCTGTCTGTCGAGCGGAACATGGCGATGGGCTTGGCGTTCTCGCAGCGGCGGGCGAGGTCGGCCAGGGCTGGTCTGTCGCGTGTCTTGACCGGGTCGAAGATGGGAATCGACCCTCCCCGCAGGTCGGTCAGGCCCATGATCTCGAAGCCCTTGGCGCACACAATCGCAATCTTGGCCTTGAGGAAGTGCACATGCAGCGCCTCGGTCGGGATGAAGAACTCCTTGTACAGGCGGAACCACTCGGACCTCTGACCGAGGAGACCGCCAAGGGCACCGCGACGACGGTCATCGGCACCTCGGCTCAACACCGGCTCGAGCACTCGGAACACCGAGTCGATGCCCTTGCGCTTGACGTAGAGCACCAGCGTGCGGCCAGAGATCTGCCCAACCACGAAGAAGACAATGTCGCGGACGCCGCTCAGCCGCTGGGGCGCAGAGCGAACCTGCGGCGACGCAGCCGTCGGCACCAGGGCCTCCAAGTGGTAGGCCAACAAGCTCTGCAGAGTCAGCGTCGAACCACTAACCGCCCACCTTGTCTGCCAGCACCAGGAAGATGCCAAACTCCTCGAGGACCGCAATCTGTGTCACGCTCTTGACGTGCAGGACCTTGCGTAACGATGGTGGGTCGTGCTGCACTCCGATCCAGACACCCTGCTCGCACCCGACGGCCACGAGCTTGCGGTTGTCGACTGTCACGAAAGGCACCGAGCACGTCACGCGGCCCGTGTACTCCTGCTGCGCGTGCGGGTGGACGCCGTAGCCTGGGGCCATGTAGAACGTGTCCAGACTCAACGGCGTGAACTCGAACACCTTGTTCGCCTCGTCGACCTCGTTGCGCAGCACCTTTGCGTGCTTGAGCTTCTCGTGCCACTCGCGACGCGCCGGCTCCGAGTCCGTCCACAGCGTGTACTGGCCAGAGCTCAAGCCCGCACCAATGATGGAGAACGTGAATGGGTACACCGTCCTCGAGTCGGACTGGGCCTGCTCCTTGCCTTCGCTGTGGCCCTTGCCGCCAATCTTGGTGAGCACACCGATCGAGCGTGTCTGCGCCGGCTGGAAAAAGTCGCCGAGTGTGAGGAGCTCGAGCGGAATCGGCCGCCTGTTGATGCTGTACCGAGGAGACGACTCCTTGTTCTTGGACTTGACCTGCTTGACCTGGACAAAGTAGTTGTCAAAGAGCAGGAGGTGGAGCTCGGTCCACGAGCCACTGATGGTGCCTTCCGGCTGGCGGAACACCTTGCCCTGGTGGATGAGCTCGCGCATCGAGTTGAGGAGATCGAGGTCGCGGACCACGCGGTTGCCGAGCTTGCCGCCATCGAGGGTCGTCTTCAACGCCCACAGCGCGACCTTGGCCTCGTTGACGGCAACACCCTTGTTACCGGCCTTGGCCAGGCTCTCCGTGAGGTCGATGACCTGGGGGATGCCTTGGATGTCGGGGTCGTCCTCCGGCGGCTGGCCCTTCTCCATGAGCACCGTCGTCTTGGTCTTGGCAATCGACTCGAGGAGCATCTTGTAGCGCACTAAACGGGCGATAGGGCGGTAGATGTAGTGGGTGATGTCAAACTTGTTCGCAGCGGGGTTCTTGAACGCCTCCTGCAATGTCAGCCAAGACAAGCTCGTCGACTTACGTCAAGGAACGCAGCGAACGCTGGGTTTCTGGCCTTCTCCTCATCGATCTTGGCCTTGGCGATGGGGTAGTGCGGCATGTACTCCATGTACGCCTCGTGCCAGTGTAACACGGCGTTGAGCATCAGGTCCGACACCATGCCAAAGTTGGGGTGCTGCTCGAGCTGGCGCTCGTGGAGGTCGGCCAGCAACCGCTCGTGCACATCGAGGATGGACCGGTAGTTGTGGAACGCGTCGTCGATGAACACCTCGAGGCGCGAGCGCTCGATGATGGGCCTGTCGGCCTCGCGCAGCGGGGTGATGAACACCGTGTCGATGGCCTCGAGGTCGGCGACGTACTGCATCTCGCCCTCGATGAGCTCCCAGATGTTGTGCTGGAGGCGGCATGCCTTGGGCGACATGGTCTTCATCACGTTGGGCGACACGATCTCGTGCCACTCGAGCTTGCCGTGCGGGCCGCGACCCTTGGATGCCTGGAACAGCTTGAGGCGCGAGAGGTACGAGATGTTCTGGATCGACTCCAGCGCCTCGTTCAAGAAGTCGCAGTCGGGCGACTCGGGCGGGGTCTTGTCGAGGATCCCTTGGATGATGGCTGGGTAGTTCTGGAGATGCGTGGCGGGTCGCTTGAGGAGGTAGCGCAAGTCGAGACGGCGATCTTGTGTTCCGCTTGACACCTCCATCATCCAGTGGGCAAACGGCCGGTGCTCCTCGAGCAGCTTGTTGAGCAGCGTCTCGGCCTTGGGCAGGTTGTCGGTGTACGTCGGGTACAGCGAGCGGAACTCGATGGCCGCCTCGAGGAAGATGTCACCGACATTCTGGACCAGCGGTCCCTGCTCGCGCAGGTGGATCGCAAAGTTGTCCAGCAGCGCGCGCGACGAGCGCCGGATCTCGACAATGTTGCTGAACAGCTGGCGCACGTACTGGTCCAATTTGCCGTAAGGCTGCACGATCGGCGGGTTGGCGGTCTGCAAAGGGATGATGAATGACTGCTCGACGATTGCGAGGTCGGCCTCGTAGCGCTCTTCCAAAAGGATGGCATGACGGATGAGCGTTTGGCGCCCGCGCTCCTCGTCGGTCAACTGCGCCAGCTGCGTTGCGGGCACATCCTCGGTCCAGTCCGTCTCGTTCTTGACCATGGCAACGGGCTGTCTGCTCGGTCCCGGCTCCTCCTCGACGACGCTCAAGAACGAGTTGGGCGGCGTTGTGTACGGACAGCGAGGCGAGTAGCATCCGCCGTTTCCGTTGCAGCTCGACGAGTAGCACCTGGTAGCCATCGTGAGTACGCCCTTAGGCAGCGAGACGTCCTCGCCCATGCCGTCCATGTCGCTCATAAACTTGAAGACGTCATCGGGGGAGTCACGCATCGGGCGCGGCACCCAGTCGGCCTCGACGACCCACAGCTGCGAGTGAAGCGACTTGGCCGTTTGAAGGGCAAAGCGTCTATCGGCCGGGCCGTCGCGCGTAAAGGGTTGCAAGAGGTTGCCGATGGTGTGGACGAGATCTGTCCCTGTAAACGACCCAGCGTACGTGATGCCGCCCTTGACGTGTGCGCCGCGGATGACGCGGTCGCGGACCTGGACCGCCATCTCGCTGAGGTAGGCCGGGTTGAAGAAGCGGTACTCGTTCATCTCGTCCTCGGCCTCGTCCTCTTCGCCACTCGACGCGTACTCGTACCCGTCCTCGTCGTACAGGTCGCCGCCGCCGTTGGCCTGGTGGAGCGCGAGCTTGTTCTGGTACCATCTGGCGGGGTGGCGCTGGCTCGAGTCCGGCTCGCCACCTGGGCCATCAGTGGCCCCGCCATTGCCATTGGGCGCGGGAAGCGCGTAGCCGCTGGAGGACGAGGCGATCGGCTGCTCATGCTGTGCAGGATAGTTGTCGTCGTCCCACTCGGGTTCGCCTACGCCCAGCTGCTCGTACAGGTCCTGGCCACCACGAGTGTGGGGCGGCTGCAACGAGGAGCCATGGGTCGACGGGTTGGCCGAGGGAAAGTTGATCACTCCTGCGTCCGAGACGGGTCGAGCGTCCGGGAACGCTACCGGGGGCACTGGTGCAGGCGATGGAATGGGAGATGGCGTTTGCACAAAGGGCGGCGGGGTCGCTGCGGCCTCGGTTTGCAGGCTGTTGACACTGGCCGAGGCGCCGAGGTGGTGTTGGGCATGCTCGTGTGCCCACGAAGGGGCTCTTGGAGTGCTCGACAGATACTCCTCGTTCCCGCTCGTCGTGCGGATCCGTTGGCCCGGGATGTCCAACCTCGAGTCGGCGCCCAGGCCGTCGTCCTGCCACTGGGAGGTGTATGCCAGACGGCCGTCGTCAACAGGGGACTCGCCTCGGATTGTCGACATGTCGTGTGTGAGGTTGTTGGCGGAGCCGTGCGGGTACTTGGGGCTCTGCGTCGAGTGCGATGTTACACTGGTCGGAACAGTCGACGCCGTGCCAAAGTACGAGTCGCTCGTGGCGTGCGACATCTTTGAGCCGTAGGTCGACGACGCGTTGCTTGCCTGCCGCACCGGTTGCTCTGGTGGAGCTTGCGGTACCTGTTGTGGGGGATGAGGAAGGGAAGTGCCGCGCTGGGACGCGGCTGGGTTGGGCAGCGTGCGCTGGGGCGATTCGTATGTGGGAAGCGCTGTCTGTGCCGCCGACACGGGTGGTCTTGGGACCGGAGGTGGTGCCGTTGGAAGAGTTGGCAGGGCGCGTCTCGTGGTTCCGGACCGTGGTGGTGGCATTGGCGGTACGTTGGAAGGCCCCAACGACGGTGGTGCAGGTGCTGGTGCAGGGGGCACCGCAGGCCTGGGCGCCTGAAACGAACCCTCCACCTGTCCCGGTATCTTTGGAAGCGCGCGACGAACACTTCCGCTCTCGTATGGCCGGGATGGCGGGGCGGGCGGGACAGGCGGCAGCGCGCCGTGCATCTCGCGCGTCGAGAACGAGCCGTTGCCGCGCTCGACACCGCCCGACGGACGCGAGGGCAGCGTGGCTGATGCGCGCGGACCGGGGTTGTAGCCAAAGTCGCTGTCGTGGCTGCCGTTGCGGTGCGGGCCGCCCATGCGCGGCGAGGAGGGCGCACCAGCCGCGGGCGTGTATCCCGGGATCGACGGAAGGAGCGCGCCGGGCGGCAGCGACGAGCCAAACTCGAACATGTTGTGGTGGTCCGCGGGTGGCGGAGGGGGTCGGTTGTAATCGGCCATGGCGTCGGTCGTTGTTGACACGGCGCCGGCGTCGACAGAGACCTTGGTCTGAGGGGTAGACGACTAGGTCGGATCAAGGAGACTGGGAGGAGTGGGTGTGGGATTGGTGTGGGGTATCTGGTGGGACGGTTGTGGTGGTTGCCGCGTTGTCTCAGTAGGGGAGATCGGCGAACCGGGCGCGATCTTTGAGCGAGTCGGGACGATGTGGTGAGAGCGAGGGGGCGAGAGGGTGATGGAGAGGAGAGGGATTAGATGAGGAGGGAGTGGGGGGATTGTGGTAGTGAGAGCGAGGACGAGGACGACGAGGGATGAGGATGGGAGGATGGACTGGAGGATGGACTGATGATTGCCGTCATCTACGGAGAGGGGAGGATGTGCTGCTGTGCACAGCCCGCGGTCTGGATTACCTTTGGACGCGTGGTGAGACTGACTGGTGCAGTGGCTAGTGGGATGGATGTACAGGTGGTGGCGTATTCACCGGGTCCCATCCGCCCAGCGTCAGGAGCACCAGGGTGAAGGTCGAGGGGCAGGACGAGGGGGTGGCAGTGTGGGGTGGAATGGGGGACAACGGGGGGGGGGGGCAGCTGGCAGCTGGCAGGTAGAATGGGAGAATACCACTGCTGCGCCCTCATGCCCTCACCCCGTGCCCAGGTATACCAGGTACGCATCATGCTCACCCAGCTTGCCCAATTGCCCAGCTGCCCAGCATGCCCAGGCTGCAGGGCCAAGGTCAGAGCACCGCCTGGTTCGCCCGTTTCAGGGCTATTACCCCTCCTTAGCTTTTTCTAATACTTCCACACTGCCCCCTCGTGTTCACTCTAATCAACCCCCTCTTACACCTCTTATACCTCGTAATTACTCTCCACACCACCCTCATCAATTCGAACGCGCACTCAATCAGCTCCCGTCGCCGCCACTCGAGGAATCTTGGAATCCTCGCCCTCGTCGTGTTTGTCCATCGTCAATCGCCACCAACATGGCCGACCTCCCGGCCATCTCCCTCATCGGCGGCAAGACATGGGACGACCGCGAGCTCGTCAACGCCTACGACGCCGCGCTCCTCGAGTTCCACGTGGGTCTGCCACCAGATGTGCGCTGACGCCAGATCCACAACCCCGGCCCCGGCTCGTGGCTGGACAAGGCGACGGCGGCGCTCGCAAAGGGCCAGGCCCTGCCCGGCGCGACGGACTTTGGCACGGCGTGAGGCCCCCGCTGTTCGCGCTAACGCCAGGTGGTACTCCGCGTCGAAGCCCGCCGTCGAGGAGGACGAGGAGCCGCCGAAGAAGAAGGCCAAGAAGAACAAGACCAAGAACCCGTACTCGAAGCCCGCGCCTGCTGCGCCCGCGAGCCCGACGTACCAGCCCGCCTCGCCGGGGCAGTACGACGCCGTCGAGTGGCCGCCCGCCGAGGAGGGTGAGGGAGAGGAGGAGGAAGAGGAGGCGGGGGAGGAGGAGTGGCAGGGGTACGACGGGGAGTACGAACACGGCGCCGAAGCCGACGCCGAGGAGGTGGGGCAGGTCTTCCCCGCCCCCGCTGGGCAGTGGCCTGGCGGCGGGAGCGTCGGGCGCGACGAGGCGATCGGGTACGCCCTGCACGCGCAGTACTGGGCCGGATACTGGATGGGGATTGCGGCTGCCAGCGGGCCCGCGAGCAGCGAGACGGAGAGCGGGGGGGAGGGTGCCGTGGCGCGCCGGCGTGGGAAGGCCCGCCCGGTGAACGGGCTGAGACGCTAGCTCTAGACGCGCTCTGACTGTATAATAGCACGCTCTATGTATGCATGTTCTATCGGAAGAAGCGGCCGACGCTGCCGCGCACCGCCCCGCTGATGAGCGTGCCGCCGATGCCGCCCATCCCGCCGAAGATGTTGGAGCTGGTCGCGGACCAGCGCTTCTGCGCGTCGCGGTCCGCATACGTGAACCCCACGACGTTGGAGAGGTTGAACACGAGCGCGAGGAGCACGATCGGGAGGAAGCTGGGTCAGCTGTAAGCACGTCCTAGCTCACGAGATGTTGAACTTGAGTATGGAGACGATGAGCAGCGCGATCCACCCGAGCGGGTACGCGTACAGCGCAATCCAGAACATCCTGCGGTCAGCTCCAGTCACAGCTTGATAGCTCACTTGGCGTCGATGGGGTTGGCGGGCTGGCTGGGGTCGCGGCTCTCAAACACCCACGCGCTCTCGCCCTCCTCGTCCACCTCGTTCCAGTACCGCAGCCCGACGAGCGTGCGCCCCGCGACATTGCGGGTATTCCAGAAGTCGAGGGAGAGGAGCACGACGACCACCGTGATGGAGAGCACATAGTTGTCCGTAACTGGGGTCAGCGGCCGAGCTGGAAGCGAGGCAAGAATAACTCACACAGCCCGCACAGCACGTACACCGCAATCGCGGCCGAGCGGAACGCGTACAGCGCAAACAGGGCTGCGGGGTGCGAGCTCGCCTTGAGGATGCCCGCCTGCGGTCAGCACTGGGGGCGTGGGGCGCACAATACCGGCCTCGGCCTGGGCCGCGGTGCCGGGGACGAGGACGACGGGCTCGGCGCGGCGCGCCTGCGCGTTGGGCGCGTCGCCGATGTTGCCGCGGGGGAAGGAGGACGCGGTGGGCGTCGTGTCGTCGTCCGCCTCGATCGTGCCGCCGAGGAGGGGTGCTGATGCCATGGTGAGAGGTGGGGAGCGGTGTTGACGCGTGATCCGTGACGTGGGACGTTGCTGGGTGGGTTGTGAGGTGGAGGTAGCAATGTCGGGAGCAATTTCGTCGGGTGCCCGCTTCCGCTCCGCTCCCCTCCGCACTCCTGGTCGCTCTGTACGCGCTGCTTGCTCACTATCCTCGTGTCCTCACTTCGCACACTCCCACTCCTAGCTCGCCCACGCGCGGTCTAACAACATGCATGTCTATGTTTACGGGAGGAGGCTCGCGGCGACGGGGTAGATCTTCTCGTAGACCGAGAAGACGATGCCGCCGGAGAGCACCAGTCGTCCGAGGCGGGGGACCGTGCCCTTCCAGAGCTTGAGGACACCCTCCTCCGTCACGATGCGGTACGCGCAGTGCAGCGCATTGCGGTACTGCTTCTTGGCCTCGATCGTCTGCATGCGGGTCTTGATGACGCTGGGGTTAGCGAGTTCGGGGGCGGCAGCTCCAGCAGCCTTATCCTCGCAGCCTCCGCGCAGCTCCCGGCATCTCCTCCCACACCTTGTGCACACCTGCACCCGGCTCAGACTCACTCAAAGGGCATGGTGGTGTACACCGTAATGATGCCCGCACAGGACCCGATGCCGAACGTCATCCACCCCGGCAGCACCGACCCGGGCGGGAGCGAGCCCTGCGCCAGCTGCTTGATGGTCGAGTACGACGAGAAGCGCACGGCCGAGTTGGCGCCCTGGCGGAGCATGACCGGCCCCACGCCGCGGTACAGCCCGCCCAGCCCCTCCTCGGCGACAATCTTGCGCACGCCGTCCACCATCCCGTTGTAGCGGGGCACGTCGCGCTTGCTGTCCTCGATCATCTTGGTCTTGATCGTCTCGCTGGGCGTAACGGCGATGATCGCCTCCATCATGCCCGCGCCGAGGCCGGCGAGCATGGAGCGCGGGGCCGAGAGGTGCCCGTTCTCGTCCTTGAGCGCCGACTTGAACTGGTCGTACGTCGTGAACCGCACGCCGGCCTTGGCCGCGTTGCCGATCACCACGGCGGGGACACCGGCGTACAGGCCCTTGATGCCGCGCTTCTGCACCGTCTCCTTGAGGAGGCCCCAGGGTGTGACCTGGTGTGAGCAGTTACGAACTTTGCCGAGACCCACCTTGCCGTCCGCAGCGAACTGGAGCTGCGTCTTGAGGCTCTCGAGGGGGTAGGTCACGAAGGCCTCAAAGCCACCCGCGGTCGCACCGGCGATGAGGGAGGCGATGGGCTTCTCCTTCTCCTTTCCCTTTTGCGACATGGTATCTGATAGCTGCAGAAGTCGGAAGGAGGACGACGTTGGAATACCGAGTTAACATGTCGGGCAAGCACGCGAGCGGCGGAAGCTAATTTCCCCGCCTCCACTCTCGCAACCCAGTGACACAAACAGGCAGATGGCAGAAACGTTTGCATTTCCCTCCACTGCACCATCCTCCATCCATCAACATGATACCACAAGCTACAGCCGGGTTGTCGGACGACGCGCAGATTCACCGCACCCTCGAGCACGGAAGATCCCTCATGGGGCCCGGATGGCGCTGCATCGAGAGCTTTGACGAGGTCAACGAGGACGCGTACGAGGATGACGAGGAGGAGGTGAGTGCCTTCCTCCACCTTCCCGCTTCCCCGGCATCTTCTAACCTCAGGAATATGTCCTCATGGACTTAGGCACGTCCGTTGACACGCGCACGTTACAGACCGAGGCGACGTACCAGCTCATCGGGCTCGACACCCCGATCCCGTTCCTCAAGATCGGCGAGAACGTCTTCGAGGGCCGCATCTCCCCTCTCATCGGCGACGAGGTGGTGTTTGATGTTGTCCGCCGTGAGTAACAGCAGAATTGGTGGATCGCCGAAGCCTCCTGAGTGAAGCTGACACGCAGAGGAGGAGTCGCAGCGTCCGTCCTACCGGCCCCTGCTCAAGACGCGCTCGCGCATCGAGTTCCGTGGCATCTCGCTGGTCGAGCGCGGCGCTGAGCGCGACGTGCCCGCGGCCCAGACGCCGAAAATTGCTGGTGCACTCGACCGGGGCATGTTTCCCACGCGGCGCAGGCGCATCACCGAGGAAGAACGGGCCAAGGAGGCTAAGGAGGCCAAGGAGGCGAAAGAGTTCAAGTCCAACGCCAAGCCGAAGGGCGGGACGCCGCTCCTCCGCCGCAGTGGCCGCACGCGCGGACCCATCGCGCCGACCGTCGCGGACCTGACCGCTGAACCTGGAGCGCGGCCGGGCCCCAGCGTGGTGCTCACCACCGGCGGAACCGAGCCGGCCGAGAAGGCCGATGGAAACGGGGACGAGAAGATGGCCGAGGATGGTGAGGAGGGCGAGGGGAGGAGCCCATCCAAGAACCAGAGCCCAACCAAGGACAAGGGGAAGGGCAAGGAGAAGGCCACGGAAGACGTCGAGATGGCGGAGGGCGAGGAAGGTGGCGATGAGGAGGCGGAGGCAGCGGAGATTGACACAACGCCCACCGTTGTGCGACGCCGCGGCGGTCCCGGCCGCCCACGAGGCCGTCGTGCCGACCCATCCACGCCGCGCATGGTCCGCGCCGCCGTCGCCGTCTCCTCCCTGGCCGACCTCGCTGACATCGCGTACGCCGGCGGCTTGGGACCAGCGAACATCCGCCGTGAGTCACTCCACTCCAACTTCGCTGACAGCAGTGGACGTTGCCCCGAATGCCGACGACGAGCTCCTCGCTGCCGTTGCGGCCGTGCGCAAGGGCCAGCCGTGGACGCCGGGGACGAAGCTCACGCCGGCGCAGGAGGAGCGTCTCCTTCGCAACCTTCCCGCCACTGGACCGGGGTCGCGCGGCGGCCGCCGTGGAAGGGGATATGGGCGGGGACGCGGACGCGGACGGCCAGCAACTCGACGGCGACCGCTGCACTCGAGCGGTATGGGGCTGGGAGACGACTTCTTTGGTGTCGGGTCGTCGAAGGATGGGGAGGGTGAGGGTGAGGGAGAGGGCGAGGGAGAGGGCGATGGAGAGGAAGGGGAGGGGGGAGAGCACTATGAGGATGACGGCGGCGAGTATGAGGAGCAGGAAGACATGGAGGTCGACGAGGAAGTTTAGAGGCACCTGTAGTGCATGATGTACCTGTGTACGATATCGGCCAGGCAAGCAGTGTCTCCTCGCCCTCACGGGCCTCACGCCCTCGCTAGCGCTCGCGCCGCACGGAGGCCCGTCAATCTCCCGTAGAAATTGCGGGCGAGTCACTTCGCTAACCATCACCGAAGTTCTTGGCCGTGCACCTCCCCAACGTCAAACACAAGCCCTGCATCGATATCTCACCCACCTCGACCGTCTACGCAATCGTTCATGCATGCTAACCTGATGCTTTTAACAACAACCCCTTGCTTATCCAGGGGGGAGGAGGGAGAGGTCGACCTCCTCGGTAGGGTGGACGGGCAGGTCGTCCTCGGTGTACCGCTTAATAGGGGTACGGGGGAGGGTCATGACGCCGGAGCGCGCGGCCTCGAGGATGCCGAAGGGGCGCACAAGCCCGAGGAACGACTCGACGCGGCTGCTCTTGCCCGTGAGCTCGACGATCGCCGAGTCCTCCGCGACGTCGACGACGCGCCCGCCAAACTGCTCCGCGAGCGTCTTGATCGCGCCGAGGTGCAGGTTCTTGGCAATCAGCGCCTCGGACGGGCTGATGTCGCGGCGGCGCGAGGGGTACAGCTCCTCGCCGGCAATCGCCGAGGGGAGGCCGTGGTTGTCGCCCGCGTTCTCGAAGGTGCGGACGAGCGCCTCCTCGCGGTGCTGGAGGTCGTCGTCGCGCGTGGGGTTGAGCTGGGCCTCGGCGAACTCGGGGCCGAGGATCGACACCTTGCAGAGGAGGAGCTCGCGCTCGATCACCGACGTGTTGGTGTAGTCGAGGACGGCCCAGACGGGGACGAGGTCCTCGAGCTGGCGGCGGGCCTGCTCGATCACGGCGTCCTGGCCCTTGAGGACGATGGACATGCGCGAGAGGTCGCGGATCTCGGTCTGGCACACGACGAGGGAGTCTGGGGTGAGCAAGAGCCCGAGCGACAGCCGGAGCTGGAGCGGGCGCGGGGTGAAAGCGGAGGGAGCAAAGATTGTGGCCGCAGCGGCTCACGCCTGCGCAAGTAAAGCGAGGCGAGAGCCACCGCCGATCTCACTACCCGGGGCAAGTCGATACCAGCGACCACCACGGAGCCAAACTATGCGCCCAAGCTCGATCGGCGCTCTCGACCGCTCTGGACCTCCAGAAATTCGCCCCTTCGCCCCCGGCCCCGCGCTTCCCCGTGCCTCCCCGCATTTGGTACTCACCAATGTTGAAGCCACGGCCGGCAAGGATACCAGACACGCGCGAGAGGACACCGGGCTCGTTCTGCACGAGGCAGTTGAGGAGGTGGCGCTTGAACGGCTCGGTGCTCGGGGGCGGGGTGTTGTACAGGATGTTGGTGACGGCCTCCTCGGCGGACGCGGCGCGCGGGTGGCTCATCGTCGCGAGGTGCGCGAGGCGGCGCGCGGGGCGGTGCATCTTGTCTGCGGGTTAGCACTGTCTAAGAAGGACTGCAGGGCTGCAGGCGTGAGGCGGGTAGAATCCCGTCTCGGCTCGGCAACTCGGTCTCCCTCCGCTGCCCACTCTCGGCCTCGCGTGGAGCTTGGTCACGCCAGCGCCGTGGCAGGCGGGTCAAGTTCTCCCCCTGCCTCGTGGGCAGCCTCCGCCATCACCCCCCCACTCCTCACTGCCTATCTCCGTCTGCCCCCTCCCTCCCTTCAACACTCACAGTCAAGCGCGCTCGTCGAGTCGTCAATGGGCTTGGGGGGAGCGGGGGGCTTGTCGGCAGCACGAGCGGCAGACGTCGCGAACGCACGCGCGAGGCCAAGAGGCCGCTGGGCGGACCGGAGGGTGAGCATGGTGAGTGGTGTTGAATCAAGATCGAGTCCGGCCGACTTTGACTGGCTTGCCTACTTGCTGGCCCGCACCTGGCCCGCCAGAGTGGACCGGCAAAGCCACCCGAAAAGTCAACCCGAGCGACTCGAAGAAGGCGCGGGAGCAAAACAGCTGCACCGAGCACGCAAGCACGTGCTCGCCTTATACTGGCCCCCGTTAGTGGGGGCTCCACTGCCCCACTCCAGTACTCCCGGCCTTACCCCGGATATCAGGAGGCACAGATCGCGCTTTGTCGTTTGCATCCTTGCTCGTTTGTGTCCAAAATATACAATGTTCCCCTGCGCGGCCCTGCGCCGACTCGTGCGCCCACTTAGGCGGCCAGTGCGCTGCAATCTCCAAACACTGTGCTCTTCGCACATACAATGACAAGCCCAATGCAGACCTGCACAGCTTGACGCGCCGTGCTCTGCCAAGCTCCCCATTCCCCCGCCACCCGCACATCCGCCCATCCCCATCGCACACTCGCACTCGCCCATCCGCTTGGACGCGTTGGGCGCGCATCTGCGCATTGACGCCCATCTGTCCATCAAGGCGACCATGCGCAGCCGCCCCCAGCTACGCATACGCAGTGACGCAGTCCAAGGATCCAAAGGAAAGGTGCTAGGTGGCTACTGCGGTGGCGTGGACGGAATGTCACTACACCACGGCCTGTCCACGCGTCTAGCGAACCGTGCACAGTCGAGGGCATCAACCTGAAACAGCCATTGCCTCGCGGCTCGACACGCCCATCGCGCTCTGACCCACTCAACTCTCTACCCTTCGTAAGCCTCTCTCGTCTCCTTTCTGACTCTCTCTCTCTCTCTCATATCCACGGCCCTCGCTGCGCACACGCCCACCCCACCTACCCAGCTGACGGGGCGATTGTCAGCGGCACCGCTCACCATGACGCGTTGCTCTTCTAACTAACCATCCTCTCCTTCTCACTCTTGACTCTTGACTTTTACCCATCGTTACTTCGCCCCTACTGCCCATCACTCTGTTGATTCTCGCCGATCCGCAGCTCACCTCGATCGCCCCTTCCCTCCTGACCCGCACACCGCCTCCGCCTCGGCTTTGGGTCTCCCTCCTTCTCTCTCCCCCGCCCTCCGCCCCTCCCTCTCCCCGCCGCCAGATTTATCTACGGCCATCTCTCCATCTCACTCTCTCGACACCACACTCCTTCACCTTCCCTTTCACTCGCACCCCTTCACCCGGCGATGTTGATACAGGTCCTCCTCGCGCCTCTGCTCGCGCAGCTCGCGCTCGCGCTCACCCTCTACAACGGCAAAGACACGACCACGCAGGTCCCCACCGTCTCCGTCACCCTCGAGGCCCAGGCGCCCATGTACACCGGCGCCGACGCCTACAACCCGACGAGACTCTCGCCGCCGGCCCCGCCCATGCCGCCCACGACCCAGGTCACAGTCGGCATCCCCATCTCCCCAAACACGCAGGGCTACCCGCTCTCGATCCCGCAGAAGGGCAACTTCCTCGGGTTCTCCATCGAGCTCAGTATAGCCACGTCGCTGCTGGGTCTCACCCCGCAGCGCCTCAAGCCCGTCTTTCTCAACTACATGGCCAACATCCGCAACCGCGCAGGCGTCGGCCCCATCATCCGCATCGGCGGCAACACGCAGGAGAAGTCCACAATCTTTGTCGACGGCCTCCCCGACGGCGGCAGCTTGCAGAAGATCAAGGAGGAGCTCACGCCCACCAATACCCCGATCGTCTCGTACTCGCTCGAGCTGCTGTACACCATGGCCAACGTCTCGGGGCTCATCGACGCGCAGTGGTACTTTGGCCTCGCGTTCAACCAGACCAGCGCTGCCAGCATCTCGGAGAACATGCCCATCGCCGCGGGATACGCCCAGAAGATCCTCGGGCCCCACCTGCGCGGCCTCGCCCTTGGCAACGAGCCTGACCTGTACGTCCCCAACCCGACCCAGCTGACACCAGGTACGTTCGACACGGCAAGCGCCTCTACCCCTGGGGCATTACCGACTACGTCAACGAGTTCAGCACGGCCCGCAACATGATCATGAGCAATGCCGACGTCACGAACCAGGCGACGCTCATGGGCCCCAGCGTCTGCTGCAACGTCGACGGCTTCGGGCTCGAGACCATCCTCAGCACGACGTGGCTCAACGACAACATCGACTACCTCGCCGCTGTGACGGTACAGCGCTATCCAGCCAACAACTGCAAGATAAATGGCAACATCATAGATCCCCAGACCATCTTCCCCCACTACCTCAACCACACGGGTGTGCAGGCCCTCACCGCCGAATACCTCTACGGCTCGAGCGTGGCGCAGGCTAGAGGCAAGGAGATGCTCATGCTCGAGTTCAACACGGCCTCGTGCGGTGGCTTCCCGGGCCTCAGCGACTCGTTCGGCGCGGCCATGTGGCTCACCGACTGGGCGTTCCAGCTGGCGTACGGCAACTTCTCCGCGGCGCTCATGCACGTCGGTGGCCAGAACGTCTACTACAACGTGAGTCTGAGCGCGGGGGCTAGAGGGTGGGGCGAGGCCAATGGACGGGCAGCTGCGGAGCTGCGGCGGCGATCAGGGGTCACGCTAACGCCAGCCCTTCACTGCACCCGGCTTTGACGCCGGCATAGGCAAGCAGTGGACCACGGGGTCCGTCTACTACTCGACGCTCGTCGTCGCCGAGGCCTTCGGCCGCTCCGGCACCGCCCAGATCGTCGACCTCCTCCCCGACGCGGGGGACATGTTCCACCCCGCGTATGCGGTGTACGAGAACGGCGCGCCCTCCCGCGTTGTGCTCTTCAACTACGTCTCCGACCAGAGCGGCGCGTCGACCTACAACGCGGTCATCTCGCTCACCGACCTCGTGCGCTCCGGCCCCATCGTCGCCCCCGGCGCCGCCGAGGCCCCCAACATGGGCGCGTCGCCGAGCACACCGGACGACACGACGCTTGAGCCGACGGACCCCAACGCCGTGCCCGACCCCGCCGCCGCCGTCCCAGTCGCCGACCCAGCCGCCGCTGCAGTCTCCGACCCCGCCGCTGCTGCTGCCTCCGACCCCGCCGCTGCCGCTCCCGCGGCCTCTGACCCCGCCGCCGCTGCGGCCGCCGACCCCGGCGCCCAAACTCCGCCCGTCAAGCGCGCGCCCCTCGGCGTCGACACCGTCTACGTGCGCTACCTCCTCGCCCCGACCGTCGCGGAGCAGTACAACATCACCTGGGCCGGCCAGACGCTCGGGTACAGCTTCGCCTCGGACGGGCGGATGTACGGCAGCGCCGAGACGCACGAGTTCGCGTGCGCGAACGGCGAGTGCGTCATCCCCGTCCCGGCGCCCGCGATCGCCGTCGTCTTCCTCTCCCCCGACGCGCTGTACGAGTCGACGCCCGAGCCGCAGGCGACGCAGACGTACGCCACCACCCGCGCGGTAGGCACCGAGATAATCGACATAGCCGGCGTGCAGGCCACCGGCAACGGGTACTTCCCGGCGGGGCTATACAGCTCCGGCTCCCGCGCCGAGGTGCAGCTCGGCGTGGGGCTGCTCGCGCTCACCGCGGCGTGGATGCTCGCGCGCGTCTAATCTCGGGGCCTGTGTATTGCGCGGCTGCGCATGTTGTCATTTCTTTCCTGTTCATAGTCGCATCATCTCCATCCATCTCATCATCGCCATCGGACCCTGCCCGACATCCATGTGGCATCATCACCCTCTCTTGGACACTGCTCGCAGCTAGACATGCATGGCACTGCCTGCCCACTGATAAGCCGCCACGAATGTAATCACGGCGACTTTCCGTCTCGGCGCCCACCCTGACCGACTGTAGTTCGCCCTCGCCCGGATCCTGCGCGGAATGGCAGAGTGGAGGCTGACGTGACTAAACGCCCACCGTCCCTTGGTGCCCACCGCCAGCCCTCCAGGCCGCGGCTCATGTCCCGACTGCCGTGCCTGGCGATAACCGCCATGTTGGATATGGGGCTCCCACGTTGTCCAACAATCGTACCGTGTTTTCCAACAACAACCGTTGGCCATCAGCCCATGCCCACGCAGCGGCTGCCCGCTGACTGGGGTACTTAACGACACGCCCACTCGACGTTTCACGTTGCTCACTGACGATGCTGCGTTCACGACTGGGTACAAGCTCGCGGGTGGGTTGATAGTCGAGGCCTCACTGACGTCAAGATGGTGCGCGCGCTGCGCGCCCCCGCCACCGCCCTCCGCGCCCCCCTCCTCCCCCCCGCCCCTCCCTCAAGCGCAAGCAGGCGCCACCTCTCCCTCCCCGCCATCTCCGACGCCCTCTCCCCGGCCAACATCCCCACCTCGCAGCTCCCGCCCTCGCAGCAGCCCGGCGCGCGCAAAGATCTCCCCGAGCACGCGGTGATCTCCACCTTCGACCTCTTCTCGGTGGGCATCGGCCCCTCGAGCTCGCACACGGTCGGCCCGCAGCGCGCGGCCAAGATCTTCACCCACTCCCTCCCGCGGCCCATGTTCGACCACATCCACTCGCTCAAAGTGTCCCTGCACGGCTCGCTCGCCGCGACCGGCATGGGGCACATGACGCCGCACGCGGTGCTGCTGGGCCTGATGGGCGAGGACCCCGAGACGGTCGAGGTGGGGCGCCTGGGCGTGGTCATCGACGAGGTGCGCGCGGTCGGGCAGATCGACCTCGGGCTCGACGGCGGCGAGCACCGCCGCGTCCGCTTCGACTTTGACAAGGACTTGGTGGGTAACATCTGAGGGTGAGCTCACCCAGACATGGCACCTCAACCCGCTGCCCGCGCACCCGAACGGGATGACGTTCACCGTCTTCGACGCCGAGGGCAACATGCTCGCGACGAACCAGTACTTTTCGATCGGCGGCGGCTTCGTTGTCAACAACGAGACGCAGGTCGCCGAGAACATGTACTACCGCGACATCCACAGCGGGCACGCCGAGGAGAGCCGGCGCGAGTTCGCCACGAGCCGCGGGGAGAAGATTGTCGCCATCACCGACAAGGGCACGGACGGGCCGGGCACCGAGGCGGCCCTCTCCCACCGCCCGCCGTACCTCTTCGCGACGGCCGAGGAGCTGCACAACATCTGCGTCGAGCACAACATGACGATCGCGCAGGTCATGTGGGAGAACGAGCGCGCCTTCCGCACCGCCGAGGAGATCGAGGCCGGCCTCCTGCACCTCTGGCACACGATGGACGGGTGCATCCGCGCAGGCGTGACGACGACTGAGACGCACCTCCCCGGCGGGCTGAATGTCAAGCGCCGCGCGCCGGGCCTCTACCGCCGCCTCCAGCAGGGCTTCTACCCGTCGGTCCCCGTGCCCAAGGCGCACGGCGTGGGCCCCGGGACCGCGCTGGACAAGCCCGAGCGCCCGACGCGCATCGGGCGCGTCGAGCACCCCGTCGAGATCGTGCCCCTCTCCACGCGCCCCGTGTTCCCCGGCATCGAGTACCTCTCGTGCATGGCCATCGCGGTCAACGAGGTGAACGCGAGCGGCGGGCGCGTCGTCACCGCCCCCACGAACGGCGCCGCCGGCGTCATCCCCTCCACGCTCAAGTACACGCTCGAGTACATTTCCACCCAGCCGCGCAGAGACACCATGAACTTTTTGCTCACGGCGTCGGCGATCGGCATGCTCTTCAAGCGCGGGGCGACGATCTCGGCCGCAGAGGGCGGGTGCATGGCCGAGGTCGGGGTGGCCTGCTCCATGGCTGCCGCGGCGCTCGCGTCCATCCTCGGCGCCGAGCCCGCCACCATCCTCCAGGCCGCCGAGATTGGCATCGAGCACAACCTCGGCCTCACGTGCGACCCGCTCGGCGGCCTCGTGCAGATCCCTTGCATCGAGCGCAACTCGCTCGGCGCCGTCAAGGCCGTCACGGCCGCGCAGCTCGCCATGGCCGCCAGTGGCGAGCACACCGTCTCGCTCGACGACGCGATCGAGGCGTGCCGCACCACCGCCATGGACATGCACTCGCACTACAAGGAGACGAGTCTCGGCGGCCTGGCCGCTAGCGTCAAGATTCCGCTCTCGTCCCCCGCGTGCTAGATGGACAACATGAGTGCATAGTGGAGCGACGGCGAGGCGACCGCAGTGGAGAGAGGACGATGCTGTGCTGTGTGGTACAATGGACTAGGCTCGTGTCATCATGTACAATGTATTGCTGCAATGAGAACGTACACCATATACTGGACTGGACGGCGTCTAGCTGTAGTGCGAGTATCCGTTGGACGAGCGGGAAGATGAAGATGGGCGGTAGGTGCTGGTGTATCGCGGTGGGGGCGGCACCGACCCGTTGCTGGGGCCTGGCGGAGGGGGCGGATGGCTCGAGGATGAGTGAGCGCGTGGTCCGAAGCGGTCTGCTGCTGCTAAGATCTGAGCGGCGGTCAGACCCTCCGAGGGCGCATCGGGAGCACGCCCAGAGGAGGAGGACGATGACGCGCGGGGGCCAAAACGGTCAGCTGCCTGGAAGATCTGGGCGCTGCTTAAGCCCTCCGCCGGGAAGGTGGACGATGTTTGGCCCGTGTTGCGGATGTTGGACGTCCCCCCATACATTCCAGGCGGGGGAACGTTCGCTGCGCCAGGCGCGTTGAGGGTGAATTTGATGCGCGGCGGTGCGGCGGTGGTGGTGGTGGTGGTGGACGGAGCGGCGCTCGTGGCCGATGTCGTCGCGAGGCGCTTTGGGCTCCACGTTGGGCGGCTGCTAGTCTCACTCGCCGGACGGGCTCCCGACGAGCCGGCGCCGGCGCGACTCGTGGAACCTCCGCCCGGCGGGCGAAAATGCAGCTGATCCTCGTCATCCGTCTCCTCGTCCGACGATAACGTCAGATCGATGATAGCTGGCGGCTGCGCAGACGCAGTGGACCGCACCGAGTGCGAGACACCGCGCGAGTTGGGGTTCGTGTACCCGTTCGAGTGGCCGTTGGCGACCGACGTGGCTGGCGTCTCGCTGTCTTCGTCGTCATCCGAGTCGGACAGGATCTCGATGGCGCGGCGCTTCCCGGGGGTCACGTTAATCCCGTTCGGGCTGCTCGAGCGATTGCGCTTCAGCGTCGTCGCAGCGGCTGGCGGCGCCGCCCCGTGCTTGGCAAGCCATTCGGTCGACCCGTACTGGTTGTTCTGGGTGTGCCACTCTCCGTTTGGCTCGAGCGTCACCTCGTCAAACGAGTCGGGCACTGCGCGCAGGATGCTCAGAAAGTAGCCGTCGCAGATGATCTCGTCGAACTTGAGCTCCTTGCTGCAGTGGGGGCAAAGCCACTGTGGATGACTCTTGTTCGACTCGAGCCACCATCTGGCGTCGAAGCACTGAAGGTGCGAACACTTGAGCGAGCGGACAGGCTTAGTGATGCGCATGCCGGAGAGCTGCATCGTCAGTCAAATGCCCCAGTCAGCCACTCACTGGGTCCTTGAGAGACAATGAGGATGTCCCGACTTCGATGTCGTCGTCTTCGGCTGCCCGTTGACGGACTGAGGTTAGCCTAAGGATCACGACCCACGACTCACGTCTCGCCAGCTCAGCCTCCGGGTCCGTCGGCGCCAGGGACTCGAGTCTCGTGAGCAGGTCCTCCATGGAGGTGTACTCGCAGTACACGATCTGAAAGAAGAATTTCTGCTGTCAGCGGTCAACATGGTCCACAGCCCACCTTGGAGAGCTCCTTCTTCTTGCTGGGAGTGGGTCCCTGGTGTCCCATGGTCACCGCTGCCATACGTCCAGCCATGCGGACAAGCCCACGACTGGACTTGTCCAAGTCCAGTGGGGGTGCACTGCCCGCCTTCCCTCGTAAACCTCGCTCCTTGAAGGGCACGACCTGTCCGTCGACAAGGACGTCGGGGTTGGTGGGGTACTCGATCGGCACGTTGCGGTTGTTTGGGATCGGCATCCCCGGTGGATGGTGGTGCATGTTTGGGGGTCGGTAGTACTCATTCGACGCGCAGAAGAGGCGCACAGAGTACACTGGACGCGAGCGAGGATCAGATCTGACGTTAGTCTCGTCCCAGGTGAAGGCGTACTTGGACTTGTTAAGGCCATCTATCACATCGTTCGGCAATGAGAACACGACGCGCCTCTCGCGGCGCGTGTGTGAGCTCTCCGAAGAGCTGATGTCTGGTCGTCAGCATGGCACTTGAGCAGCCCTCACCTGGCAGCGCCTCCATCTGGGTGAGAGCCTTAATGGGCCTCCACATCGGGCTCGCCTTCCAGTCCGCCAGAACCGGCTCGCCTGTCGTCAGCACTGGGCGCGACGACCAAGACGCACGCGTACTGCTGGAAGCATGGGCTGTAGCCGGGCCTCTCCAACCGCTCCCGCTCGCCACCGGGTAGCCGTTCGTAGGAGCGTTTAACGCGGCATGGTACCGAGCTGCAGAGCTCGCCGCCGTCACCGTGCCAAAGGTCGGTGGGGGAAGGACCTGCGAGTGGTTCGCAAACTGGCCTGCCCCGATCTGCTCGCACTCCTGCCTCGCGGCTTGGTATATTTGGACCTGGTTGTTGCTCCTCATGGTCTGGAAGGCGACCTGAACCCTGGGCGTGTCAGTTCGGCCTCACGCGATGCGCACTTGTTGACGAGGTCTGCCTTCCTCTCCTGGCTCTTCAAGGTCAGTCTCATTCGAGCATGCTTCTCGATGATGGCAGCGAACTGCCGCAGCCGCGGGATGGTCTGTTTTGGCACATAATAGTTGATGAAGTGCTGTGGTTAGCGGCCATCGCGCGAGTCGAGGAAGGAAGGTACGGTGGGCTGCACCCAGGCTGAGCACCGACGCACTTCAAAGTCCTTCCAGGCATCCCCCGACATGGCGGCTGGGTCGGCCGTGCCGGATTGCAATGGTGGAGGACGAGGGCCGTGTGGTTTTGCAATGTACGCCAGACGATGGGATGATGAGATAGGGGATAAGTTGAAGGCGAGGAGGAGAGGGGAATGGATGGAGGGAAGGTGGTCGTCGTCGAGAGCGAGTGAGTGGGTGGATGTGATCACTGTGTGCGGCCTTGTCGGTCGCCGTTGACGGTTTACGCACACCCCACCACACCCACCTTCCTCACTCTACTTACACACCTCACCCATACCACATACAAATTTGATTCCGTCGCCACCAAAACCTCCACAATGTGGAGGTGAATTCAATCAACTCCACTCCATTCCCCTCGACAAGGTCACGCGCCCAAGCAGAATGCTACTGCAGTGCCATCACACCCCATGCATCCCACGCACCGACACTTAACGCTCGCATCATCGCCAGTTGCTGACCGTGACAGCGAGCTGCTCGTTTCGGTCGCCCTTGCGACTTGTCTCTGCTCTCCCTTGAACGCTCACTAGCGGAGTTGGCCCTGCGGCTGGCAGACGGCGCCCAGTGCGGACGCCGGTGCTGGGTGCTGACCCCTTCTCCGTGTGTGTTGCGTCGAGAGTGCTCTGTCGCTCAAATGTGAGGCGTGTGAGGAGCCCAAAGGGGCGTAGCGAGGAAGGCGTCACGATACTCCTGTTGTATCACTGGGGCGCAGTGTGAGCAACGCATCGAGCTGTGACCTCTATCTCACCCCCCAACGCCAACCTCCGCGCCACCCCGTCGGCACTGCTAGAGCGCCGTGTAGGGCGATCCGGTGGGCAACTTGGCTTGTCGCACCCACTCCCTCAAGGGTTCGGCTCGGCGGCCGCGGGTCTGCGATCCGAAGTCCGTTGAGTGCGCCGGGGGTTCTAACGCCGAGGGGCAACAGATAGGCAGCACTGTGCCAAGGCCGCATCTTGACCACTGCAATGTGACGAGTGTGCAGAAGAAGCCCAGATCGGCCACCTGTTCCTGGCCAGCGGCGATCTGGCACCGTGCTACTGTATACGCCGAAGCTTTCCCAGCGGCCCCGGGTGGCCGGTGCACATCGGCACCGCAAATCCACCGAGGGAACGTTCTGCGATCGGCGGATCGGCGGGAACACACACGAACATGACATGGTGCCGATCTGGCGATCACGGGGATGCACAAGACTTGGAGCACTCTAAAGTCGCATGCATCCAAGCTTGCGATGGCAGAGGGCCGTAGTGCTTGGGTGATGGAGTACTATCATGTACTATCGGGCTCGTCTAATTGGCGCCGACGCGAGGACTGTGCATCAGGCGAGCTTGAATTGCGATGCGATAACGCAATAGCCTCTGGGGTCAGATCCGAGAAGGAGCGAGGGGCGTCATCCGCTCCGGCACCCCTGGCAGTCCCGCATACCCGCCA